>CAHIKZ030005136.1:1452500-1515000 GCA_903632075.3 Acanthosepion pharaonis
ACAAATAGCCTCCTCCAGTTCGACCAATCAGCAAACGACTTCCTATTGGTCGAAGCATGACAAACTCTACAAAAAAACCCTCATTACCGGACATACTGCTGGAATAGCTCTTTTGTGTAGGTCCCCCACCCCACTGTGAATATGTTGTATTGTGGTACATGTAGGATTGAATGGAGATGGGTGAATTCTTTTGGTGGTTGGATAATTTGTATTGGATGAATGGGTCCTTCTTTTATATATATATATATATATATATATATACACAAACACACGCACACACACATATATATATATATATAAATATTTAGTTGGATAGATGTGAGTTTGTGACCCTGGGTTTCACGCTTTAGCGATCGTCAGACAAACTGATTAATGTTTTAAAAATTTGGGTTTATGTAGATTGCGTGTATTGGTGTTATTGTGGAAGTGGTGGTAGAAATTTCGTCGTTTTGTCATTCATCGTACTAACGCAAACATCGATGTATGCAAACACATATACATACTTGGTCGTCCGTCGGGACTCATACATATATAAACATATGTGGGCAGTTTCGGCTATGACACATAGTATGTATAAGGGTGGTGTTACATCTATACATACGCATTTGTATGTTGAAATTTAAACATTGGAAGTGTGGCGGAAATGTCTCGTTACTGTATACATGTCATATTAAGTGTTTTCCCGCTGAAAAATATTTCTTCGCATGTATGTATATGCGTGTGGTGGGGTTTGTGTAAAATTATGATAGGTAAAAATTATTATTATTTATATTTATTTTAAATTTTGAAAAAAATGGGGTTTATATGTTATATTTAAAGCTGGTTATTTGTTTGTTTTTGGTGACTGTGTATATGTAACAGGTAGAAATTTGTAACCCTTATTGGATAATTTATATGGTGATGTTTAGTTTAATATTCAATGTGCTGGGTGAGAGGGTAGTTCAATTTAATAACGGGTTTATATGATATGATGTGATAGTAATGTTTCAAGGGATTGGAGACAATGATAGTTAGCTAATAGTTATTGTAAATTAGTAGAAATTGTAAATTGGTAGAAATGATTAGTAACGGTGGTGGGAGAATGATAAAACCATGAATGTAGTTATAGTGGTGGTAGCTTGAACTAAAAAGTGGTTGTTGGTACTTTATTTTATTTGTTTTATTTTGTTATATGTATTAATTTATTTTGGTATAAATCCTGATAATAGGTATTCTGTGTAAAATTATGGTAGTTGGAGATTGCTATAATTTTTAATATTTTAATTACAAAATTATTATTGTTATTATATACACTTTTTATTATTGTTATTATATATTTTCACACACATATGTATATATATATATATATATATATATATATATATATATATATATACACACACATATATATATACACACACACACATATATATACACACACATATATATGCACACAAACACACACACACACACATATATATACACACACATATATATATATATATATATTGTTGATACCTCCTGACCGGTACACAGTGTGATTCCCAGAAGATTCGTTTACGAATCTATCGAGTTGGAATACTGAAGCTAACATCAATCACCAAAGCGTTAAGCTCTTTACTTGTATTAAATATTGTAGTTTAAATGAGTCTCTATTCCTAAGACGTCGCTTGTACAATTCAAGATAACGCTGATTTAATCCGCCGTTCTTGCTTTCCGAACGCTTCAAAACGTCAAATCCGTCTTTCCTTCTCACTGCGTTAACCCTCTTGTATCAGGCCAACACGGCGTTCGACCAACCAATCGGCGTTCTTCGTTTTTATTCACAGTTACCCAGGTAAATAGCCTCCTCCAGCTCAACCAATCAGCACAGGACTTGCTATTGGTCGAAACATGCCAAACTGTACAAAAAACCCTCATTACCGCACATACGACAGGAATGGCTAGACGGGAGAATAATTGTTGTGGATTCCGGGTTGAAATCCGGTACCAATAAATAACAAATGCCAAGAATGAAGATAGGAAAATAATGTATTAATGTAATAATACAAACTGGTAAAGCAGGTTAGTAGTTCCAGGAATACGGGTTAGTAGCAAAATATCTATACAGTCTTTGGTATTGAAGTATCGCTGTATGACTTCTTATTGAGTCTACGTGCTCGCTCACTGTGACTCCTACAACGCTGTTACCTCACCCCTCACTCTTCCGGTTACCTACAACATTTTACTCTGTCACTCTGGACTCGACTCGACTCGACTCTTCGGGTATTCACTGGCAGTAGTATAAGTATACACTGGGTGAGTCCATTTGTATAAGAAAGGGGTGGACCCCTCAACAGTAATGCCATATTCAAGGAGAAAACTTGCCGATGCCATGTGCCGCAAGTTGAGGTAAGACCCTTATTTTACCTTTGCACTAGATGGAAGCCACTCTGGCTCGCTTTCTTCTACGTGATTGATCACCACAATAAAACAAACAAACAAACAGACAGACTATGACTGACCGCATGTAGCAATATTAACAAAGTTGGTTTCTTCTTCCCGACCTGCAAAGTTCACCTGACCTTATGCCAACCGGTGTTTCTATTTTTCAATCACTGCCAAACGCTTTGACGGAAAAAGCTTTCTCTAATGGAAACAAGATTCGGGAGTTCATCGGAAACATTTTATTACATTTATGTGGAATATGATAGAAAATGTATCGTAGATCTACTTGATAAGGTAGCAACAAATCATTGCAAATAATGGTGAATGCATAATGAAATAAAATTTAATTGTATTTTATTTTCTAAGAAAAAAAAAACGATAAATGAAAACAGAAATTGTTTATGGCCCAACCTAATATTAATCTATATGAATCTAGATTCCTGAGTCAAATAATGAGCAAAGATGCAGTTTTAAGCAGCAGGAGGCTAAAAGGAAAAATATTAATTCACTTTCTCCCCGCCCCCGCGAGTGAAATCGTACGGATTACTAGGCACAGATCCATGGTATCTTTTGATCGACAGATGCCAATAAAAAAGACGGTTATCAGTAATGCAAAAACAATTTCAAGTTTGACATTTTTATTGTGAATAAGGCCCTCTTTTTGAAATGAGAAAAAGTCAATATTTTTTCGAATTATTGAGATGTTAATGATAGAGTAATGATTTCTAATCTACAGACATTATTTCCCAAATTCTTTTTGTTTTGTCTTACAGACAGACCAGTAAATTTACGTTTTGATCCACATTTAGTATACATACATTTGAGCATGCTACTAGATTGTCATCTAGGTCTTACCATTTTTCTTTTGACCCAGCTAGATGCAATCACCAATCCCAGTGAAAAACCTTCACTAAATTTACTTTCAGTTTTTAAGATGATGTAATGAATATGCTTACACCTGGGTTCCTCCTGACAGTAATATGATTAGCTGGTGTCAGTCATAAATACAGACTGATGTGGAGGTACATACACGACACCTATTGACCAACCCATTACGGTTACCTGCTAGATTGTCCTTCTCGGTTACAGGAGCCAAAACCACTTAGCTATTTCGAACAAATATATCCCTTTCCGGAAAATATTATAAGACAAATCTTCTTCTTGGAAAATTGGTCAATTGTGTCGTGCTCAAAACTTTTCTCGTCAGAATATATTTTGCACATTTATAAGACTATCTTTCATCCGTCCATTGAACATTACTGCTCTATCCAGTTTGGGGTCCTTGCTACACAAACCAAAGAAGGATCTAATCTGGCATCTCGACTTAAATCACTTTTCTGCCATTGTGACGTGGCTTCCCTCTGTCTTTTCTATAAATATTTTCATGGCCATTGCTCTAATGAGATCTTCTTGTAAATTTAAGCGTAATATTCGATTGGCTATGAGGTCTCATCGTCTTACTGTTGAAATAAACGTAGGTTCTATTCTAATAGTTTCATTTCCTATACTTCTTGTCTGTGGATCTCCCCTCCTTTTTTTTACTTCCTTGCTATCTACAATCTTCAAAAATATAAATGTGACGTTAATCGCCATTTTCTTTCAGCATGAAACCTGTTCTTTCATTGTCCTTTTATAGCAATAATATTTTTCAATTCTCTTTCACTTTCAGTAGCCCATCGCGTCATAGTGGTATTACAACCTTGCTTGAGATGAAATGATTTAAAAATTTTTTTTTAAAATAGACTGCAGATCTATTGAAATTGTCGGTAAGGCTAAACGTCATTGATAATGATCTCAAAATAAATATTTACCGAAAAAATCCACTCGCTTGAATTACCTTATAAACTTCTAATCACACCACAACAACAACATAAAATCCGACATAATTATAGGTTTCAAATAAGAACGCTTTGAATATTTATATGGTGAAAAAAAAATATATTGAAAAATAAATTGAAAAATATATTGAAAATACTTTTAAACTCCTCCAATATCTGAATGAATTCATATATAACACAAAGAGAAAAGCTTAAGAAATCAACAAAAAAAAAAAAAAAAAAATAGAAAAGATAACACTACCTGCAAAGCGACTAAAACAGAACAGATTTTATTTAGCTTTAATAGAAAAGTTGGTCATAACTACTTAAGAGCAACTTAAGCAGCTCCAAAAAATAACATCAAATCTGAAACATGGTTATATAAAGCAGATTGGAATGAAAGATCCATTAAATACATTGGAGAGACTTCTAAAAGAAAAGATTATATGAACATATGTGGGATCTTTCACAAAAGAATAAATTCAATACATTAGGCGTTCACCGTAATTGATGTGACCATTATTTCATCTTAAAGAATTTGGTTCTGATTGAAAGAGAAAACAATTTATTAAGTTGAAAATCTATTGAAAATGCAGCAAACTTGAAATCCTCTATAATAAATTTACTTCAAGGAGCAGGCAACTACATTTCCTTTCATTACAAAATTACCACTAATAGAATGTGAGATAATTAAAAACAACAATGATATAAGGGAAAAAAAAAGAAAGGTAAAACTGGATGAGAGGTTCCGTTTGACATTTACCTATATTGGATGCCAACTATTTAATTTTAAAAACTGAACATCGCTTTATTCTAACGATAATATATATATATATATATATATATATATATATATATATATATATATATATATATATATATTTAATAAAAAGACAGACCACGTTAAGATTCCATGTAATAAGCTATTTCACCATAACCCCTTTAACAGGGTTCTGGATCATCAGACTTTACTTCCAAAAGCTGAAATGAAAAATGAAAAGAAATTCACACGTTTTTGAGCTCTCTGAATATCAACCTCCTCAGGTCTACCCATACGGATTACCTAAATTTGCATAAAATATATATATATATATATATATATATATATATATATATATATATATATATATATATATATTTTTACAAAAAAGAATAATGCTATTGTTTATGTTTATATTCTCATCGTTTATATATATATATATATATATATGTAGCAACGTTTATGTTTATATTCTCATCGTTGCTATATATATATATATATATATATATATATGCAACGTTTATGTTTATATTCTCATCGTTGCTATATATATACATATACATATAGCAACGATGAGAATATAAACATAAACAATAGCATTATTCTTTTTTGTAAAAATCAGATCAACGAACATTACAAACAAGAAGAAACTAGAATTAAGACCATTATAAAAAAATGCACAACTTAAGAAGACACGAGCAAAAAAAAAAAAAAATGGAATAATAATTTATTACAAAAAATTTCAAACCACCAGCCTTATAGTTAAAATAATAATAATTCAATAATTAACATCTTAAAACAAAATTAAATAAAACAAATATTATTTACGGATTTAAATGACCATTAAGGAGTTGTGTTCCTGATCAATCAAAATTTGTAAACAATTATATAGGCCACACTACAACATGTTTGACAAGAAAACTTACACTACATCTTTCTGACCATAGCTCAATTAGGTGTCATTTAAATAATCACGGAAACATACTGGACCCTATTCGTAACATACTTATTGATAATACAAATATGACAGCATCGTCTACATATAAAAAAGTCTCAAAATATTGGGAACCTTATTCACAAAATATTGGGAACCTTATTCACAAAACAAATCAAACAAAAACAAACAACAACAACACTCAATAATATTAACGATGAACATCGACACGTGTTTTGAAAATAAAACATATAAATACATCCATCTAACAATCTATTTCTAGTTAACAGTTCATATATTTCAACCTTGAAAATGGCTAAAAGTATAACTGAAAGCGCTAGGAAATATAACATTTGACAGTTTTTCTATAATTTATCTATTGAAAAGAAAATAATTATAAGATCATATGAGAAATTATATAAAAATTTAATCAAAGCACCTTGTCTGTCATATTCAATGAAACTTGCATACACGCACCCCCCCATATATATATATATATATATATATATATATATATATATATATATATATTTTAAGCGTTTCACCCCAAGCAAGGCGGGAAGCCACTAGCACGCAAGGGGTTACAGAGAGTTGGAGCGAGAGCAAATAGGAGTGATAGAGGAAAGGATGAAGAGAAGGATAGGGGATAGATCATGGCATCTGGAGACGTCGATTGACATTACATTTGAATAGTTGGAGATTATAGCTATTAGGGAAACAAGAAATGGGGAGGGAGTTCCACAAGCGAGAAGTGCGAGACATGAATCTATTGGGGTAGAAGAGACAGCTACATTTAACAGTTTCGACAGTGAAAGGGTGAGGGTGAGATGCCAGCCTAGTAGAAAGCTTAAATTTATGAAGTTTGGGAACCAGAGAAAGCAGCTCATCGGAGCAGTTACCATGAAAGTATTTGTAAAAAAGACAGAGGGAGGCGACGACACGTCTGTGAGAGAGCGACTGCAGACGAGATGCCAGATCAGGGCCAATTACATTGCATATCCGTCTCTGGATTTTATCAAAGACCTTGAGACAAACAGAAGGGGATCCAGACCATATATGGCAGCAATACTCCATGCAAGGGCGAATGGTTGATTTGTAGATTTGAAGGATCGATTCCGGGGTGAAAAATTTCCTGGCGCGGCACAGGGAGCCAACTTTCCTTGCGGTGGACGAAGCTATTGACTCAATGTATTTGTTCCATCTCAGGTCAGCAGTCAATGTGAGACAGAGTAGTCGTAAAGAGACGCTCTCGAGAAGTTGAGCGTCAGACATTCTAAAGCGGGGCAGGGATGATTTTCTAATATGAGTAATAGAGAGTAGTTTTGTTTTTGAGGCATTAAAGTTAACCAGCCAATTCCTGCCCCAGTTCACAACCGATTGGAGGTCATTTTCGAGACGAACGGCCAGATTAGTTTTGTCAGCGACACTAGATTTTTTTTTTAGGCAGGAGTAAATCGTAGTGTCGTCCGCATAGATGCCTACTTGGGAATCTATTATGACGTCAGGAAGATCGTTGGTGAAGATAAGGAACAGAGTAGGGCCTAGGATGGAGCCTTGGGGAACACCTGTGTTCATGGGATAGGAGCTGGAGGAGAATCCGTTGAGAACGACCCTCAATACACGGTCAAACAATCTACCTGAAATTCGATAACCCTGAAGCTTGCGTTGAAGGCCGGTGTGCCAAACCCTATCAAACGCCTTGGAGATATCTAGAGCCACGGCACGAGCATCTCCGTTATTATGAAGGGCTTGATAAACAATTTCAGTGATGGCCGTGAGCACATCTGCTGTAGAACGGGCAAAGCGGAAACCAGATCTCTTGTCAGAGAGCAGATCATGGGATGTAAGATGTTTAACCACTTCGGCGTTGATAAAAGCTTCGAAGACTTTGCCGAAGCGGGGTAGGAGACAGATAGGACGGTAATTAGAAGGGTCAGAAGGGTCACCAGAGTTCTTAAAGACCGGAACAATGGATGAGGATTCCAACAGTAAAAAAAAAACAAGATTCTTTGAGGCAGTAGTTATATAATTTGGAGAGGGTAGGGGCCAGATCAGGCGCACATTTCTTCAGGACAATGGCTGGTATCCCATCTCCAACACTAGCCTTGTGGGGGTCTAAATTAGAGATAATACCCAATACCGATGACGTGGTTATGTGCAGATCGCTCAATAGAGCCTCAGTTGTAAGGGGGAAATCGGGTGTGTAAACATCAGAAGAGTCGAGCGTTGAATTGAATGAGAATTTCCGAGCAAAGCATTCAGCCTTGTCGGCAGAAGAGGTCAGAGCCTCGAAATCTTTGAACAAAGAAGGTATAGAGGGTTTGCTATTGTTAAGTACACTCTTGCAGAGACACCAATAATCCTTGGAGTCGAATTTGCGAGATGCAATGCGTTCTTTTATTCGAGCAGCAAATAGTCACTTTGCTTCATTGAGGACACGCTTATACTCGTTAGAAGCAGATGTGACACCATTTTGGGAAGAAAAGAAAAGGAAGAAAAGAAGGGAAAGAAATGAAATTTTGATAGTGACAAATGGTGAAAGGTTTCATTGCCATTGCCGAAAATTCTAAATAGATAAAAATTAACTGTGTCGTGGTGGCGGACTTATATTATCGTGAATAGATAACAGCCACTTGGTGCTGGCGAAGATCTAATTGACAAATTCCAGATCGGCTAGCTAAACTCCGGGACAGAATAGATAAACATTTAACTGTGTCACTAGACTGCCCTGACCACCCACTTGCTACAGAAAACAAAGGAAAATAGGTTAAGTCTTTGTCGAGGGAAATATATCGTTAGACAAGGTCTGCGTTTTGTTAGAATCTGGCGATAAGAGCGAAACAATATTATCGGAAAAGTTGGCCGTATTTGCTGGACGACCACCCACTCTGATAATTGGCGAAAATCTGACTGACGACGTCCAGATGAGAATTGAGGTTATCACAGTACTGGTCGCATTGTTCTGTTGGCGGCCAGAGAAGAAGAGAGAATAGAAAAGAAAAGAAGGAAAGGAAATAGAAAAAGAAAGAAAAAAGAGGAGATAATTCTTTTTTTCTTTGAGCAAGATATTTTTTTTAAGAAACAAGGCTAGTATGGTCACGCCCACACTGTTGATCAACCATTGGATGAATGTTAACGAGAGCCAGGCGGAGGTGATCCTGTGATGCAGGGGAGGAGGCCTGCTACTACTCCTTAAAGAGGATAGGTATAAGATGTTACTGCGAAGAAGTGAGAGGATCGTTGACGCCCTCTGAAGGTAGGGGTAAGAGAAGACTTCCAAAAATGGAAATAATAAATATTCCCTGACCGAAAACAAAAGAAGGGGATTGTGGATTTAGAATTATCAAGGAACCTCAAACCCCAGCAAAGCCCACCCCAGTTTTGGTCGGCGTCCATATAAGCAAAGTCGCAGAGAGCGAAAATAAGTTTCCCAGTTCAGTCCAGTTCGGATCAGCTTTCCAGTTCGCAGTTGAAGTGGGCCTCGCAAAGCTGACATGTAAGATTCGCGCAACTTCCAAACTCACCTTCAATCCAAGAACAATTTATTTTTGAAGAGCGACTTAGATCCATACCACCAAAATAAGTTTTACGACTATCGCCCGAAGACACACCAAGAACCAATTTCTTAAAGAACAGACAACTTAAGATGTTAAAACTCACCTAACAAAAACAACGTGTCACAATCCATATAGCGGGTCGGGAGATAGACGCAGTCCTATGTATCCAGCAACTAGACATAAAGTATTGTTATCCTTTTTTGATACCTTGAACTTTTGAGTTATTATTTTCTTTTCTTTTACACATATTTGTGCGATACCACCCTCATTTGAACTCAACTTGCATTACGGCCCCAACGACTGATTGATTTCGTCTGCCTAAGATCAATTCACAACGTGGGTAGGCAGACTGGAGATCAAATCAGTTACTTCGGTAACCAGTCGTTGGAAGCGAGTTGGGAACGACGAAGCTGATATCGAATCTAACCAGATTCCCATCCGAATCACCAAAAGGTTAGAACCTCACATTTTGGGTGCCGCGACCAATACCAAGCCAGTTGGTCGTCACAGGACGGGATAGGACGACTGACGCAGACAGGCGGACATCACGTTTGGAGCGGCGACACCCGAACGAAGCAGCGAGGAGCGAGCGAAGGCTGAGGGACGTCACACAGAGACAAAAAGACGTCTATTGCAGTCAGACATGTCACTACGATATAGGTGGAAGAAGTGGTTCCTATGGGCAATGGCAGCGGAGGAAGCAGCAGAAAATCAAAGGGAGGGGCGCGATTTGACCTCATATTTCTTTGAGGGGATGAAAGACTCAGTACCAGCTTTAACGCTGGCAGTTTCAAAATCTTTTGAAAGAATATTTTTTTTAAAACGTATAGAGAAAATTTATTTACTGAAAAACAACTTTGAACAAAGTAACTATAAACAATTTTTTTTCTATCCTCTGCCGGCCACAATGATGGAGAAAGCATTACCTCGAACCATGGCCAGTGAGACACGCTGCAAGAGCCACTGCTTTTCGCGAGGCTCATCCCTTAATCGAGACGCAATCGCGCTAATCCTCCAAAAGGAACGCCATCGAACGAGGGCCAATAACCCCTGAAGTCTCCACTGCCACAGGAGTAAAAAAAAAATCTATCAGCAAGAGAAGAATATTTAACTATTTTTTTTATCTCTGCGTCCCGGGCGACGGATCCTGGCTCAACCGCGGACGTGATCAAATTACCGACCGAAAATGTATCCGCACAGGTCGCATCCCAAATCAACGACTTCCCTATTTTAAAAGGGAAAATGGTAATGCCATCCGGCCGCTTTCCATCACCGCGGTCGAGGCCTACGGGTTCGGTTTTTGAATGGAACCCAGCTGCATCCAAACCTCTTCTGACGATGTCGTTTATTGCTGCATGCTGTGGAAAGCGGCCGGCACTACGACGACAGAAGAGAGGATGCAAACCAAACTCATCGATGGAAGCTCTACATCTGCATCTGTGACGCTCACATAATTTGAATCTAAGACGATTTTTTCTTAATCTACATTCCAGTTTGTCATATTTTTATAAATACTTTTAGTTGATATATAATATACAAAATCATATATCGTTGTATCAAGTGTTTCTTCAGTTTGCTCGATTTTCAACAGTGAGTTCGAATTCATCTATAGGGATGTTTGCAACAATTAAATTTTATTTAAGTTTGCCTTTGACGTGTAACCAAGGACAACCTACATTACGCTTACTATGAAAAAGTTGCCTATACATGAGGATTTTTGGCATCCGATCATCACTCCTTCTGGTAACATGACCAGCCCATCTGAACTATGATTGTATCAGAAAGGATTCGATAGCCCCGACACCACATTTGATGAAAAGATCAGAGTTAGAGATTTTCTCCTGCCCTGTATAACCGCATATTGAAAGAAGACAGTGTTTAGAAAAGCATCAAGTTGATGGATGTGTGTCCAGTATGGCGTTCACGATTCTCACTCATAAAAATATGCGGTGAGAATTATTGATAAAAACTGATTTTCGTTTCCAGTGAAACCCCACGAATATCTTACAGGCGATGTTTAAAGTTTCCAAAGGCATTGGTCGCCTTTGATATTCGGTTAACTATCTAACTATCTCGTCATCGAAAGAGGAGCGTGAATTTACTTTGCACGGAATTTACTTTGCATTAAACGGAATAGGTCATAGTCACCCGGAGCAGCGTTGGGACTGAATAGTGGATGTGGAAGAATCTCAATAGCGTTCATCTGTTTGACGTTCTCCTTAGTCAACCTGGCAGTGTGTGGTATCGTATTGTCTTGCTGAAACAAGACCCGACCTCGATTAACCAAAGCAAGATACTTCTTTAGTTTTTTAGTACACGCGGTCAAGCTGCTGGCGATAAAGTTGATGGCGCGACCGTTTGGAACAAACTCGAAATGCAGTACTCCTTGGAAATTCCACCATGTAAGAAATCATGAACTTCTTGTCAAACCGATTCCGTTGTGGAAAACACTTTGGATTTAAGCTGTCTTTAATATTACTATTGTTCTTCATCTCACGGAACCTATTTCTTCTGATTGTGATTAACCAACTACACCCACTTCTCATCTGATGTAACAATGAGTTAGGACGTTCTGGCTAACCTAATCTAATGTTGCTGATGCTCCATAAAATTGTGTTGTTTTCTTTCTGCTTCTAAGTTAGTCTGGACATTCTGGCCAACCTAGTAATAGTAATATTAAAGAGAGCCATATTTGTTTCTATTGGGTTGGTCAGAAAGTCCTGACTCACTTAGAAGCAGAAAGAAAACAACAAAATTTTATGGAGCAACACCAACATTTAATCTTCAAAATAAAATCCATCATTATCGGCGATCTTTTGTCAGCGATCAACCAGCATCCGAATCTGTTCCAGATTCCAGTTTGCTGGCTTTGAATTAAAAAACAAAAACAAACTGTAAACAAGCTTCTTTTTCTTCATCAAAAAGTGTTGAATTGCTTGGTCATGGAAGAAGTTCGCCATTGAACAGAATAGACCATAGTCAGTCGGAGCAGAATCGAGACTAAATGGTGGATGTGGAAGAATGTCAACACCGTCTATCTGTTTGAAGTTCTCCTTAGTTAACCTGGCAGTGTATGGCATTACATTGTCTTGCCGAAACAAGACCAGGCCTTGATTGACCAAAGCAGGATACTTTAGTTTGTCTTTCACGCCGTCTAGCTACTGGCAATACAGGTTAGTATTGACCTTGTAGAACAAGCTCGAAATGCAGTACCTCTTGGAAATTCCACCAGACAGACATCAAGATTTCCGCTCCCTAAGTGACTTAGGACTTCCTAGCTAACACTAGAAGGCGAAGGACTTTTGAAAAACAAATACAGCGATCTAATAGGTTCATTAACCTTCCTCTGTGTTACGTGGTTACGGTTCTCTCCTACGTCCTAAATGAATTTATTCAGTGAAACCAATTTTGAAATTTACGAAATAGCAGGCGCGTGCATTATTCTCTGTTTGGTCTCTCTCTCTCTCTCTCTCTCTCTCTCTATATATATATATATATATATATATATATATATATATATATATATATATATATATATATGTCCAGAAACACACCACAGTGGTGTTTACGGCCAAATCCCATTGAAACATTGGTTCTCCTACTATCACCGAAGCTAAACGTCGTGCTTAGTCAGTACCTAGACGAGTCACGGCTAGAGAATACCAGATGCTGTGACCTTAGATGTGCGGATAGTGTAATTATAATGACCATGAATTGGTAATCGAGAAGCCCGAGTTCCAATTACCGTTGGGTTCGTTATATTCACTTACGCGCAAACACCTTTGGAAAAACGTATGCATCCACCTCTTCTCCCCCAGATATGAGTTAATTAGTAAGGTTTGTATCCCCTCCAAAGTTCCTACAATCTAAAAATATTTTCTGGATATAAATAACATGCAAAGGGTTGATAAACTGCAGAAAACGAATCTATCTATCTATCTATCTATCTATCTATCTATCTATCTATCTATCTATCTATCTATGTCCTGGGTAAGACGTTAAACGAGATCCGCGTCCTGGGTAAGACGTTAAACTACATCCGCGTCCTGGGTAAGACGTTAAACTACATCCGCATCTTGGGTAAGACGTTAAACTACATCCACGCCCTGTGTAAGACTTTAAACTACATCCGCGTCCTGGGTAAGACGTTAAACTACGTCCAGCAGCAAGGCCTCTGATCAGGAGGTTTTGAGGAGCGTGGAACCACCTCTTAATTGCTGGTGTTCCCAGGTCCACCCAGACCCTGGGTTGTAGCACCTGTTAGGGTCCGAGCTATGGGCAAATAGTTAACTATTACCAGCAATACATTTTTGGAAAAATTATTACCAGCAATACAATTTTGAAGGAAATATATTAACAGAAACAATTTTTTGACAAAACAAAATATTACCAGCGATAAAGAATTTTGTCAGCATTGAGTAGACCATTGGGATTGGTGTGCCGTAGGACAAAATAAACCAAAACAATCTAAACCAATACATATTCTGTTCATACGAATCTATCCTAAAAATGTTGTCGGTATTAAGTTACCAATTGAGGTTGATATGCAGTACAACAAAATAAATTAAAACAAACTCTCTCTCTCTAAATCTATCTATCTTCAAATCTATCTATCTATCTATCTATCTATCTATCTATCTATTGATCTAATAATAATTTGTCTGAAATCTGTTCGTAATCAGCTTTGTGTAATGTTAATTCTATTACATAGCTATCTGAGCGTGGCGTAGCGGATATCAGCATTGAAAATAGTACTGACGTACAGTGTTCGAATTCCAGTAGAGGTCTTTGAGTCGGTTTTCGCACAAATTCCCTTGAAAAATTTGTGATCTCTTTTTCTCCTCCGGAGAAAACTAAAATCAAACAGTGAAACATGTGGAAGAAGAAACACAAAAAGAAAGAAAGAAAGGACGAAAGAAAGTGTGAGATAAGCGAAGAATGAACGCACGAGAAAAAGATAAAAGAAAAAAAGTGAAAATTAAAGAAAGAAAGAAAGAAAATGAAAGAATGAACGTAATAGAAAAAGGAAAATGAAAGTGAAAATTGAGGAAAGAAAGAAAGTAGGAGATAAAGAAAGGAAGATTAAGAGAAAGAAAGAAAGAAAGAAAGTGATAGATAAGGAAAGAATGAATCGAAAAGAAAAAAGAAAGAAAAAAGGAAGTGAAAATTAAGGAAGAAAAGAAAGAAAATGAGAGCTAAGGAAAGAAAGAGAAATAAAAAAGAAAGAAAGAAAGAAGAAAGATTAAAGGACGAAAGAAAAAAGAAAGTGAGAGTTAAGAAAACAATGAAGGGAGAAAAAAAAAGGAAATGAAGAAGGAAAGTCAGGGATAATATCCAGAACCAACGTGAAAAACCATTGAAGAAAGGTCGTGCTATCTTAGGGGAATTATTTATTTAGAAATGCAGTGAAACACTAAAAAAAGGTAACATAATGTGTCTAGGGCTGTAAAGTGTGTATAAAAAATTTGGTCGAGAAGCGATCTGAGGTCGTTAATAGAAAAAATGTTGTTTCTCTTACGTGACAACTACGAAGTTTTAGGGAAAATGGAAATAAAAAGGACAATTATTCATAGCATCGGAAAGAGACAGTTGAAACTTCTCGGGCATATAATGAGGAAAGAAGGCTTAGAAACTTTGACACTGACAGGATATATTGAAAGCAAGAGGGGCAGAGGAAAACAACGTGTAGCCAATGAGATGTTTTTCAGGACAGGGATTAAGAGATACAGCAAGAAGACAATTGTGGGAAGCCATGAGAGCCCACGTCCTGAAGGCAGACGGAACAGATAGAAAGAGGAAGAAGAAGAAGAAGAAGAAGGCGAAGAAGAAGGAAAAGACGATTAATACGAAGAAGACGAAGAAAAAGAAGTCGAGGAAGATGAGGAAGAAGAAGATGATGAAAAAGAAGAATTATAAGGACTAGTAATAGTAGAAGAAGGAGACGAAGAAGAAGAAGTAGAAGACGAAAAACAAGACGAAGTAGTAGAAGAGAACAAAGAAAAATAAGACGAAGAAAAGGAAGAAGTTGTAGTCGAATAAGAAGGAGAGAAAGAAAAAGATGATGAAGAAGGAGACGACGAAGAAGAAGAAGTTGTAGTAGTAGAACAACAAAAAGACGAAGAAAAACGAGAAAAGGAAGACGAAGAAGACGATGGCGAAAAAGTAGAAGAAGAGAACGAAGAAGAAGACGAAGAAAAACAAGACGAAGAAGATGAAGAAGATGAAGTACTAGTAGTATTAGAAGAAGAGAAAGAAGAAGAAGACCAAGAAGAAGAGGAAGAAAAAGACGAAGAAAAAGAAAAAGAACAAGACGAAGAAGTAGAAGAAAACCAAGAAGAAGAAGAAGATGATGATGAAGAAAAAGGAGAAGAAGATGAAGAAGAAGAAGAAATAGAAGAAGAAGAAGAAGGAAAAGAAGAAGGAGGAGAAGAAGAAGACGGAAAAGAAGAAGAAGTAGGAGAAGACGAAGGAGAAGAAGAAGAAAAAGAGGAAGAAGAAGAAACCGAAGGAAGAGGATAAGAAGAAGAAGAAGAAGAAGAAGAAGAAGAAGAAGAAGAAGAAGAAGACGGAGAAGAAGAAGAAGACGGAGAAGAAGGAGGAGGAGGAGGAGGAGACCGCGAAGAATAAGACGGAGAAGAAGAAGAAGAAGAAGAAGAAAACGAAAGAAGAGGATAAGAAGAAGAAGACGGAAAAGAAGAAGAAGAAGATGAAGAAGAAGATGAAGAGGAAGAAGAAAAAGAGAACGAATGGGTTTGAAAGAAAAATGATCTAACAATGTTTTAGAAAGACGCAAAATGAATAAACTGAAAGGAAAGCGTCGACAAAGACAGAGAGAAATATAAAAAATATGTGGAAGAAGAAAGAAATTATAAAAAAATATTCTCTAAAATATGGAAATCTTATCAAAAGAGGATCCATTTCGATGTGAACTTCCATTATTTTCGTTCGCATCAATCACGGCCATTAGCCTCTGTTATTTCTTGTGCAATCATCATGACAGCTGCTGCTATGACTGCAGGCGACATAAACAAGTATTGCCGGAAATTTCCGCTTCTAATAAGGACTGAGAAACTCTCCACTGACAATCGTTTCTGCATCTGTCAGAGTTTTTTTTTTTTCTTCTCTCTAATTTCAAATAGGTTTCGTTCTTTGGGGAAGAAACTGATATCTTCGCCTTTCTGGCTGATTCTCTGTCAAGTTGCGAAAATAAGCAGACCAGGGCCCGAGCACCATGGACGCACCATGGCATATGCGGGCAAAGCAACCAATAAAATATCGTTAGAATCAATAATAACCAATAAATTAGAGAGCGAGCGAGAGAGAGAAAGAGAGAGAGGGGGAAAGAAAAAGAAAGAGAGAGGGAGAGAGAGAGAGCGAGAGAAAAAGAAAGAGAGAGAAAGAGAAAGAGAGAGAGAGCGAGACAGAGAGACAGATAGAAAGCGAGAGAGAGGGAGAGAGAAAGAGAGAGAGAGAAAAAGAAAGAAAGAGAAAGGGAGAGAAAAAGAAAGAGAGAGAGAAAGAGAAAGAGAGACAGAGACAGAGAGAGAGAGAGAGGGAGAGAGAGAGAAAGACAGAGAGAGAGCGAAAGAGGGAGAGAAAAAGAAAGAGAGAGCGAGAAAGTGAGAGAGCGAGAAAGTGAGAGAGCGAGAAAGTGAGAGAGCGAGAGAGGGAGAGAAAAAGAAAGAGAGAGAGAAAGTGAGAGAGCGAGAGAGGGAGAGAAAAAGAAAGAGAAAGAGATAGAGATAGATAGATAGAGAGAGAGAGAGAGAGTGTAAGAGAGAGAGAGCAGCCTGATAGTAGAGAACAGATGGTAAAAAGGAAAATGGTGACAATTAAAACGGATTAATGAAAAAAGAGCGAAAAACAAAACAAAAAATAAAAAATTGTACGGGTAAAAGAGTAAAATAAAAGAATGGTAAAAAATTATTTCTATCTATCTATCTATCTATCTATCTATCTATCTATCTTTGTTCATTATCTATCTATTTATCTATATGTGTTTCTTATCTATGTTCATTATCTATATATCCATCAATCTATATATCTTAGTTTGTTCACTATCTATCTATCTATCTATCTATCTATCTATCTATCTATCTATCTATCTCAGTTTATTCCCTATCTATCTATCTATCTATCTATCTATCTATCTATCTATCTCAGTTTGTTCACTTTCTATCTATCTATCTATCTATCTCAGTTTGTTCATTAGCTATCTATCGCATTTCTTTCATATCTAATTCAGAAGGTTCATTATGTATCTATATGTATTATCTATCTATCTAACTATATATATATATATATATATATATATATATATATATATATATATATATATATATATAAAATACAACGTGTGTTAGCACGTGTGATACCCTGTCTTCATCAGCCGCCGACCAGGGGTGATATCACGGTTTCGGTGGCTATGGCGGGACCGCCACCCCTGGCGCCACCAGCAGCGTTTGCCACCAGGCAGGGTATGAAGATAAACCAATTAATCGTTCCTTTAAGTAAAATCTATCTGCTATGAAAGTTTCTTGAACGCATTTGCTGTTATTGACGCGCTCGTAAAAATCGTTATAGACGACCACGCAAATATCTCACTTGCGCATGGTAGGTCGTGATGTTGAACGCATTCTATTTGCTTGTTTTGATCTCGACCAAATCCAACTTGACGTGTGTTGAACAGTTTTTTGAAGGCGATGCGAAACGCTTTTCAACCAACGGCCAGTGATGCCTATTTTTGAAAGGAAGGAAATGACCGAATGTCCCAGAAACCCACGACACCCAATCTCAATAGGCATCACGTGACACGTCCAACCATTTTCCATACATTCGGCACGCAGTAACTCGTACCGGTCTTTAGTTCGTGCGCCCCCACCCTGTTCTCTTCCCAAGGGACTGTTAACTCTATTAGGAAAACAGTCTTTTTCGAGTCGGAGCACAACACAATGTCGGGACGCTTGTCTGTCTGTACGATGTGCATTGGAAATTTTAAGGATATCATTAGATCCACTGAAACCTTCCAATCACTGGCACCACTCAGCAGCTTTATATTGGGGGTTGTTTGCTTTTTCTTTGAAGGGCATTCCCCTTCCTTATGGAATTCAATCTTAGTTTCCTTGGATGCCACAAGCTGTTGGTTTGCTGTCTCACATTGTGTTCTTATTAGATCCCTTATCACCTCTAATACCTTGTTGTGTCGTCACGTGTACATATGGAGTGAATGTGGACAAGCAGAAAGCACATGACGCAAGGTACCTCGGTCTTTTTGACACGAAAAACAGAGATCTGTATTTGTGTATCCCCACATTTTCAGCTTTGTTTCATTTGGGAGAAGATCGTATGTAGATCGAAGAAGGAAAGACATCGCCAATGGTTCCATCGCAATTAATGAATTCCATGAAAGCTTAATGGGTTCGATATCATTCCATGTTGTCCACTTACACTGTTTCGCTTGAGTAATAGCAGTAGCTATTCTATGCTCCTCTTCGAACATTTTGATTTCTTCAACTACCATACGCCTTTTTCCCTTTGCATTCTCCTTGGAGAAGTATTTGTGTGTTGTATTACCCAATCCAGCCCAATTATTCTGAATCACACCCATAATATCTCTGACACGCAGGCTGGTTTCTGCTTCTTGTGTGGCCTCTGCAGCTGACCACTTTGTACCAGATTTAATCTCTGGATGCACCTTCCGTATGCAATCATCAGCTGAGTCTCTCATCATCATATGAAGGCGTACCTTCCCAACCTTGAATTCCTCCACCAATGAATGTACAGGGAGCTGCAGATGTCCGGAGTTGGTATATAGGCCCACTTTCGAAAAACAAGGAGGAACTCCAAGCCACTTACGCAAGTACTTATTGATCACTTGCTCAATGCAATATATATATATATATATATATATATATATATATATATATATATATATATCATTTGCTCATTATCTATCTATCTGTCTATCGCATTCTTTCATATCTATTTCAAAAAGTTTCATGATCTATCTATCTATCTATCATATCATATCTATCTATCTATCTACCTAGCCTAATGTCCATTCATTCGCTATCAAAAACTTTCCATATTATCGGTCATCTATGACTTTGAATCTCAACCTGTCCATTCATTAACTGCTTACGGAGACTTTCTGTTCCTTGGAGGTTAATCAACATCGAACCTGGTCACTACTTCGATTAGCAGGTATTGTCAGCTTGGACGCACAGGTGGTGTAATGTATAATAGCTATGAATTGTGAATTCCACTTCCCATTGGATTCGTTATATTGACTTAAGCGCAGACACCCTTACGGAGGGTATTTATTCCCTTCTCCCCTAGGTATAGGATAATTAGTAAAACTTGTATCACTAATCCATTATTATACCCAAAAAGCTAAAAAAAATTACAATCAAAATATTTTCTGGCATTAAATAGCCTGTATATGATTGATAATCCATAAAAACGAATCTATCTATGTATCTATCTATCTATCTATCTATCTATTATAACCTAGGAAAGGTTACTAATCACACGAAGGTTGGTAATGAACGATAATACTTAGGACAAGACCAACACATATAAGACTCGCCAGCGGCGCGTAGAAGTAGTACTGATAGACGTGAGTCAAGTGAATTTCAAAATCTCCAAAAGCAGAATATCTAACAACCACCACCCGAATTTAATGTGCCCGTAGGCTCGACTAAAAATACTCCATACACTCCGTATAAAACGGTGTCGGGTAGCTGTTTCTCGAACTGAAACTCAGTCCTTCGACATAGGGGAGACGAATCTCCGACTGAAGACCAACATACAGTATTTTCTACTGTGTTTATGTGAATGTGGATATGCCCATTATCGTCCGTAGGTATGCTACAACAGTATCTATCTATCTCAGTCAGTTCCCATCTATCTATCTCTATCAGTGAATTCTTATCTATCTATCTATCTATCTATCTATCTATCTATCTATCTATCTATCTATCTATCTATCTATGTCAGTCAATTCCAATCTATCTATCTATCTATCTATCTATCTATCTATCTATCTATCTATCTATCTATCTCGGTCAGTTTTCATCTATCTATATCAGTGAATCCCTATCTATCTATCTATCTATCTATCTATCTATCTATCTATCTATCTAACCTTATCATTTGTTTAAGATCTGATCATAATCAGCATTGTACAATGCTAATTTTATCATATAGCTACCTGGATATGAGCATAGTATAATGAATATCAGCAGAAGGACTGACGTGCTGAGTTCGAATTCAAATCGGGGTTATTGCGTTAGCTTTCGCATAAAATTCCCCTTGGAAAAGTATGAACCCTCTTCTTATGGCTCCAGTTCGTAACAGAAGGCAAACTGGGATTTGCTTGATCACCAGTTTGGAAGAATAGCAAGCTTGATTTCAAAACCAGTTGGGCGTTGGGTTATCAAGTCTGTAAAATTTAGCTTTCAAACGGAAACCAGAGCAGCAGCAGCACCAGCACCCCTTTCGTCTACAAAGAATCAAGCCATCAGCTCGTCAAAAAAATCATTTAAATTTATACCCGGATGTAAACCCAACATGTAAGATATAGTGGGTTTAATGAGGCTATTTTGGACTCTTCCACTTACTATAAAGTAGTAGGAATAGTAAGCCTCGGGGGAACAGTGATAGACTGTTCAACTGTCAAACTCTCGGTCTTTGGCAGAGAGGAACCCGGACGAGGCTTTGCCGAGGGGCAAAGTTTCGCTGGGGTGGTAAACAGACCCTGAACCCGTTTATGTGGGTTTGAAGGGAATATTTTTGGCCGAGCCTACGGGCTCAGAAAACCTAGGATAAACTCGGCCTTGTGCCACATAAATACCTCGTGGTGGTGGTGGTGGCGGCGGGGCTGTTAAATATTAACAGTCTAATAGACTGTTCTTCCGAGGCTGTGACTGTTCGCAGCTCCTGCCGAACTCTCTGTCTTGGGCAGTGAGGAACCCGGACGAGACCCGAACCCATTCATGCGGGTTCTATGGGGAGTTTTAGGTCGAGCCTACGGGCTCGGATGATCCACGTTAAACTCGGACTTGTGTCGTATATATAACCCTCATGGGGGGCTGTTAAATATAACGGTGATATAGACTGAACACTGGTCAACCGACACACACTCCCAAGTCGTCTAACACTCTTCTGTTGTATTTACTGTTCAATACACGATTTATCTGCCACCTTTTGTTTTTTTTTAATTTCTTAACTAATTACTTGGTCACAACACATACAATCTTCGCGGCCATGCTGATGACGATACGCAACGAACCGCTCTCTTTAGTACGATAGGGGAGGTACTGCTATATGGCTGGAATCCGCGGGACCAGGATTTTCCTATAGTTTAGAATGTCAACTGATACTTAATGGAGGTATGTAGTATTAAAGAAAACCTTTTTGTTATTTATTTCTAATCTAGTATTTTACGATTAAAAATGTGATAGTTGATACATTTGATAGCTTTTTCTTCTTCTTCTTCTTCTTCTTCTTCTTCTTCTTCTTCTTCTTCTCCTCCTCCTTCTACTTCTGCTCCTTCTTCTTCACCGTCTTCTTCTTCTCCTTCTCCTCCTCCACCTTCTTCTTCTCTTCCTCTTTCTCCTCCTCCTCCTCCTTCTTCTTATTCTCTTCCTCCTCCTTCTCCGTCTTCTTCTTCTCCACTCCTTCTTCTCTAGATATATCTCTTCCTCCTCCTTCTTCTTGGTATATCTCCTTCTTCTTCACAAATACCTTCTTCTTCTACTTCACCTCTCCTTCTTCTTCTCCACCTCCTCCTCCTCCTCCTTCTTCTCCTCCTCCTTCTTCTCCTCACTCTTATCCTCCTCCTCCACCTACTTCTTCACTTCCTCTTTCTCCTCTTCCTCCTCATTCTTCTTCTTCTTCTTCCTTCTTCTCCTCCTCCTTCTTCTTCACCTCTCCTTCTTCTTCTCGTCCTCTTCCTCCTCCTCCTCCTTCTTCTTTTTCTTCTTCTTCTTCTTCTTCTGTGACGTAGCCTTAACTTCCTGTCTTTTGCTGCTCATAGTAAGTTTTTTTTTTTTTGTCATCCCTCATTTCTATTCTGCTAAGCATTTACATAAGGTCGTTAGTTAGGTTATTCATTTCTCTCCTCTGATCATTTGCCTTTAATGTTCTTTTGAGTGTCAGATTCTCCAAGCCCTCTTTCTTCATTTATATGTATGCCATCGAAATTTAAATTGTCTCTTTCTACTTCTAATTAGAAATGTCCTTTTTGTTCCCACTTTTCTTAAAACTTCCCCCTTGCAGAACAACATCTTCATCCGAGAGGTGCGATGTACAATTGCATTTTCTTTGTTTCTTACGAAATTTAGTTATCCAAATAAAACCATTATCTGATTTGAAAATGATGACCTCCTTAGCATTTAAATCACAGCTTTCGAGCAAAGAGAATGGAACAATGCATAAATGAAAGTAAGTTATTTTGAGATATTTGAATGAAGAATGTTTTAAAATCTAACAAAACTGAATGTTCAGTTTTGAAAAAAAAATTTCAGAGTTTTTTTTTTCATCCAGATAATAAGTGCCTCGAATTGTTTTTCTTAATAATGGATTTATTTGATTACGTTTATTGAATTTCTTTAAAGAAAAAGCGATGAAAAAAAAAGAAAAAAAAAGAATGTAACGTTTTTTATGCATAACAAAAAAGACTTGATTGGAACAATTGAATTTTCTCCGAATTATTTAATACCAGTAACGATAAGCACAAAGGTATGGGCCAACTTGCCTCTTTTTGATCTATCGCGCTACGAATTTGTTTCTTTGAAAGATATGAGGAGGTACTTTAATGATATTAACGAAATTGTCATAATTAAAGTAGTTCAATTGATTAACACATTTTTTGTCGCTTATTTTGTATACGGCAGGTGATCTTTGGATCGAAATGGTAAGCCTGGTATCATAATAATCGAATGTTCATAGGTTCAAATTCTGATAAGGAACTGAATAAACAAAACGGCAAATTTAGAGACTTGCAATTGGGAATATATATATATATATTATTTATAACGTCACCTGATCATTGCGTTTCAGCATGAAACAGACTATCGCCTCTTGGTGATTCACTTCAATGCCACCTTTTATATTTACATATGTTCTTATATTGAGCACTTTAGCCCATACATGTAGAACACCTTAAAGTTATACGGCATATCTTATTATATATATATATATATATATATATATATATAGTTTAAGAAAAACTAGGTAATCCGTATGGGTAAACCTAAGGAGGATAAAATCCAGAGAGCTCAATGTAAATCCAGAGCAAATAATTTAAACAGATCACTTTAAGGTTCCATGTATAAATTATTTCACCACAGCCCTTTTAAAAGGACTGCGGATCATCAGACTTTAGTCCAAAAAAAACAAAAATGAAAAGAAAAAATTTACATTTTTGACGGGCCGTATTAAAGATATGTAAAACCTGTTTTTGAGGAAGTGAGGGGGAGAGAAGACATGAGGGAGTTAGCAGATATTGACACATTTAAATGGTTAACTTAACGGAAGTTATATATTGAAATCGAAGGGTAGAGAAGAAAAAACCAATAGAGAGAAAAGAGAAAAAAGTTAAGAGAGAAGATGTCACTAATTTTCTTTTGTAAAAAACGGTTGGAAACAAACGCTGTTATTTTGTTTTATTTTGAAAGTTTTATTTGGGGGTTCATAAAGATTATAATGTTTGATTTAAATTTGAATTTATATATATATATATATATATATATATATATATATATATATTATATTATTATAAAACGCAGATTGTGTGTGTGTGTGTGTGTGTGTGTGTGTGTGTCTGTAACGTTTATATATTGGATCGGGTTTCCTACATTTTTGGCCGATGAAAAATAAAACTTCACAGGACTACATAAAATTACCTTGTGGTGGTTCTAACGGCGCCGAAAATGGGAAAAACACAATTGTTTTTTAACAAAATCAATTTGAAAACACGATTAAGACACATCGTGAGAATGAAAGGGGACAACTCACATCGGGTTAAAAAAACCCAGGCTTTTTTGTGTGTGTGTGTTCCTTTATATATGGGATCGGATTTTTACATTTTTCAGCTGATAAAACAAACATCCACATTTTTTTGGCAGGTAGTGTTTCTTATTGTCTTGCACATTTTTTCTTTATTTTTACATTCAGAATGCTTTAAAAAATTCCATTTACAAGACAATTGTTTATATTAAAAATTCTATTCAATCGATAGACTCATAACGATTGAAAACAATGTTTTTTGTTTGAGTTTGGGTTTGACCAATTCGTAAAAAAACTAATTAAGACATGCGTGTCTGTCAACCTTAAACAATAATCTTTGTCAATTTTATTTTTCAGTCTTTATGATGGTGGATACTTGATCTATCTCTTACTGTTATATCCCAGGGCAATGCCAGGCTCTTCAGATATATATATATATACACTGCGTGCCAAATTATTATCTTGATAACTTTTTTTTCTAATATTTCAAAAACCGTCCAATCAATTCACACAATGTTGGCAACACTTAACTGCGCAATCGCTGAAATTTTTGTACTGATCTGCGCAATGTAAAAAAACTGGCGCCATATTTGTTATCAGCACGGTGATTTAAGCGTGCCAAATTATTAGAAAGGTTTAGTAAAATTCCCAGAATTGAGCAAACAAAATGTTTATTAATGTTGAACGTGAATGTTTATGATCAAAAGATGCTAATAAATAAGATAATCAAACAAATAATAACAGATACAAACAAAGGCACAGTTTTAAACAAATTAATAGGGAATGTGCTTTCCCTGTTTTCAAATTACTTGAAAAAGTCGACGATCCATAGAATTTGTTAATTGTAGTATGTTATCTGCTGTAATGCCGCGAGATATGTCAAGAATTGCTTCCCACAACTCAGCGTTGCTCCTGAATTGTCGTCCGTTGGCGTACAGTCTTCGCTTCATGATGCTCCAAAGGTTTTCGATTGGGTTCAAATCCGGAGAATTTGCTGGCCACTTCATTTTTCGAGGTCCATCGAAGCCTAAATGTTTCAAATATTCAGTAGTCTTGTGAGCAGCATGTGAGGGAGCATTATCTTGCATAAAAAAAACTATGGCCCTTCTGAAGGCAACTCTTTGCCTTTTCATCCACGGTTCAATATGCTCCTTCATAAATGCTATGTATGCATCAGCAGTCATTTTGAGGCAATCTGGTACTCTCCATGGGCCCACTAATGTTTTTCCAATAATACCACCCCAGATCATTATGCCTCCAACGCCTTGTTGGCGCTTCAGAAACTGATGGCGATTCTGTCCGTTCAATACCCAGCCTTTGCACCATCTATCTGGCCCATCAAGTGTTGCTCGAGTTTAGAGAAGTCAATCTTTATATTGCCCTCAGCCCATTTCAATCGATTTTGAATGTGATTTCTCGTCAACGGAGGCTTCGATACAGGTTTGACTGCTGCTGCTATTTCCCTCAGATACCCACACCGAGTACTTTTAGACACAGTAGGATCCCCAATACGACTGAAAAGCTCTTGACTGGTAAGTCCAGGGTTCTTCGTGGCCTCTCGTTTAAGTCGTGACATGAGACGACGTGAAATAACCCTCGGCTTGCCTTTATATGCCCTTTTGCGTACTTCTGTAGGGTCGGCAGTGGATTTTTCACTGTTTGATGACACTTCCCTATCATTTTAAAAATTTCTAGGGTAGATTTACTTTTTGCGAGTTTTGAGGTAATAGTTTTCTTTTCAGCATCACTTAAACTGCTTTTACGGCCCATCTTTTCACTAAATTCTTATACTTTTCTAATAATTTGGTACGCTTAAATCACCGTGCTGATAACAAATATGGCGTCAGTTTTTTTTACATTGCGCAGATCAGTACAGAAATTTCAGTGATTGCGCAGTTAAGTGTTGCCAACATTGTGTGAAAATGCTGTGTGAATTGATTGGACGGTTTTTGAAATATTAGAAAAAAATATCTTGATAATAATTTGGCACGCAGTGCATATATATATATATATATATATATATATATATATATATATATATATATATATATATATATATATATATATATATAAATATATATATATATATATATATATATTATTAAATATATGAAACACTTAAAAATCCCATAGATAATAATTTTTATTTCATATATATTTAAAACATTATATTTCAATCTTCAATGCACCACAAAAAAACCTTTGTTTGTAGGTCTTCAAGATTGGGAGCTGCTGTTTCTAGAGCTCTCATGAAATAAAAAATTAATGCCTATGGCATTTTAAGTGTTTATATTCTTTAATTAATAATAATTTTGCTCTGTCATTTGACACAGAGATCTCTCTCTTGATTTATATCCTCCTGGAAATTCCATACTGATTAACATATTGTATCCATATTATATATATATATATATATATATATATATATATATATATATTCTGTATATTTAAGAAATTTTTCATTGATGCATGTTTTATTAAATAATATAGACAAGTTTTGTCTATATATTTTAAATAAGTTCCTTTCATATTGTCTGATAAGCTTAATAACATTTTCATTGAAAGACGAAAGGAAATCACCATATTGATACATGTTTAAATGAAATATAAGTTTTCGGCTTACATAAGCCATTATCAATGATGACAATTACTTTTCAATATATAAACCAATACACAGGCGAAACAATAATGATAGTCTGTTTTTGTCGCATGAAAAATTTCAAAGGAACGACTAACACGTGTATACGTGACGCGGAAGCGAAAATCACGTTGCAGCTTATGACGTCACACATGACCACGTGAGAGTGAAAACGAGAAGTATTAAGTATGCGAAGCCGTTGGTATAAACCAATGGCTTCTATTATCAATTATAGGCATTTAAGAATATTTGTGGAGATTTCGTAGTTTATTTTATTCAGGTTAGGTAGTTGTGTTTACAACAAGGATTTTCCGGAATTGTGTATGCTGCCAGGCATGTTGTTTTAAATGCCTAAAAATGTTAGAGTTATCCAAATGTAGAGTCAAGCGAGTTTGTGGTGTGATCAACATAAATATTATTCATTCCATTGGCGATACAATCTCCCAAAGGGCATTTGAATTTGTAAACTATGTTGGTTTTTTGCAAATCGCTAACGGGGTGGAGGGAAGAATCATTGCGAATAATTAAGTTGAATATACTAGATTTAGTGTAGTATATGATTAACCTAATACTTTTGCTAGGATCTGTTGTAGATAGATTAGTATTTACTAATTTTTTTTGTATATTTTCATCTTGTTTATAATTAGCATGCATTTGACTACGGTATAAGCGTTTAATGTTAATATTGATTATATATATTTGTATGTGTGTGTGTGTCTGAGCGTGTGTGTATCTGTGTCTGTGTGCATTTGGACTTGTCTCTACGCTGAAGGCGATGCCTCTCCTATTTAAAATTAAATATCGGCCTATATAAAAGCGTCAAATTCAATAATAATTTGTATAGCGTTTTCTATAAATTTCCTTACTGCACTCTGAGACTGGAACAAACGAGTAAAACAATTATAATCATAGCTTATATTTGCTTGTCTCTTATCTAATTGCTTATTTTTTTTTTTTATAATTGTTTATTTGTATTTCGCTTTTTGAACAGAGAAAGATAGTAGAATTCTAATCATAAATCCGCCGTAAAGACTTTTAGTGATTAGTTTTCCTAACTGAGAATCTATTAATTTTTCCCTTTCCCCTTCTCTTTCTCTTACGGCTAATATTTTCAAACCACAACTATAATGTACTGAGCAATGATTAGCCAAAATTTCAAAGTGACATTCAGGAAGGAATATGTTAATTAGATTTTTTGAGCCTCATTGATATGAATGTACACTATTTACATTTTTCCGACTATTGTCCTCATCTTTGTCGCCATATTTATTTAATTTGGCCTTGATTTATCTGTCTATATTTTTGAGATGATGTATTATGTTATTTACATTATTCGGACTATTGTCCTCATCTTTGTCGCCATATTTATTACAACGGTTCAGTATCTGTCTATATTTCTGAGATGTTTATTTGTACACTATTTACATTATTCGGACTATTATCCTCATTTTTGTCGCCATATTTATTACAACGTTTCGGTTTTTCAGTATCTGTCTATATTAACGAGATGAAAAATTATGTTTAATGCCTACATTATTATTCGGACTATTGTCCTCGTCTTTGTCGCCATAATTATCACAATGTTTCGGCCGTTGTACGCTCCGGCCTTCTTCAGGTGGTTGGAATGTCGAACTGAACCCTTTATTTCGCTCACTGGGGTAGACTGTTCTAGTTCCACGTGCCATGTTTAATGGATGTCAGTTATCAGTTATCTCCTGTTAATTCCCCTCACCAAGTTCTCCACTGAATTCACACTCTTTGGGTCTTGTCACTGGATCTAACCAACGCCTTTATCCTCTGTGCCATGTGTCCTTGAGGCTGAAACGTTGTGATAAATGTAGCGACAAAGATGATGACAATAATCTGAATAATGTACATAATGTTTATATTATTTAATGAATTTGCAGAAGGAATGAATGTCTTTGTGTTTCAAGATGAGAGTCCTTGTATATAAATAAAAGAGTCTAAATGTGTATATATGTGCAAAGTTTATATGAGGCAAATAAATATCTGATTAATTATTTATACATAAATATATATTTGTAAGTGAATAGAGTAGCAATCATGCTTGTAAATAGTTGCAAGTAAGTTTAAATGAATGACATGAAATATATATGTGTATCGATGTGTGAGTGTTTTCCACATACATGTGAGTAATTTGGCCCTGAAGACTTTCCTAAAATTGGACTAATCTAAGTCTTTATCTTGTTGAACAAAGAAGATCCGTTTGGAAATTGCCGCTTGGCTTTTGATTGGCTCTCAAGACTATACATTTTGTTGGATCAAATCGTAAATGGCTCTGATCTCTTTGGCATCCTTTTCCTTTAACTGTTCTCTGAAATTCTTCATCGGAAATATTTGCATTATTACATATATTATTCGAAGACAAGTTTACAGAAATAAAATCAGTAAAAATTGTTACTATTCTAAATACTGCGAGATTGAAGCACTTATGGACACAATAAAAAATACACTTGAAATGTTTTTATCATAAAATATTTTTGTTGAAATATGATGCAAGTTCTTTTTCGATTCCGGTAACTTCTCTTTTAATGTGGGCCCCAAGAACTCTACAGGATATTTGCCGAGATCAAGGACTCTCATTAAAGTTATTAAGTTCATCATGAGAGGATGATTAGGCTTTATAGCGGTACACAAATTCTTCATCTTAGTCTACAGTCTTTCTTTAATCATTTTTTCGAATATATTAATTTTACATTCTTGAGAACTCATTAATTACTATATTAATTTCTACATTAATTCCTACATTAATACCTACATTAATTCCTATATTTTAACATATGACATTTTTGTTGAAATATGATGCCAATTCTTTTTCGATTACGGTACTGTTTTTTTCCTACATAAATTCCTATATTAATTTTTACATTAATTCATACATTAATTGCTACATTGTTTCCTACATTAATTCCTATATTAATTTCCACATTAATTCCTACATTAATTCCTATATTAATTCCTACATTAATCCTATATTGATTCCTACATTAATTCCTACATTAGTTCCTACATAATTTCCTACATTAATTTCTATATTATTTCATACATTAATACTTACAATATTATTTACATTAATTCCTACATTAATTTCTGTATTAATTCCTACATTACTACTTACATTAATTCATACATTAATTCCTACATTAATTTCTATATTATTTCCTACATTAATTCTTACATTAATTCCTATATTAATTCCTCCATTAATTCCTACATTAATTCCTATACTAATTTCTACATTAATTCCTATATTTATTCCTACATGAATTCCTATATTAATTCCTACATTAATTTCTATATTATTTCCTACATTCATACTTACATTAATTCCTATATTAATTCCTATAAATTTCCTACATTAATTCCTACATTAATTCCTATATTAATTTCTACATTAATTCCTATATAATCTAATTTCTACATTAATTTAATTCTATATGTATTTAATTTCTATATCAATTTAACATATTACTTATTGTTTAATCTGAGTGAATTTCTATACAGTCAAGATTAGCATGCGATGTTGGGGTATGATCGATCAAATCCTGTGTGAAAGTTTTTATGACTAATGTGTGATTATAAGAAGCTATTTATTTCCGACATTTGCTCTATGCTTGAAATTTACAAGAAAAAAATTGGTACTTATGACTATGATTTTAGATTCTCTTCATACCATTAGAATTCCAAAAACAAGAGATTTCTTTCCAATTTTTCGAGTATCATTGTCACTCTATAAAAATATAGATTTTGTATGTGGCTCACTTATTATCCTTATCTCTAAGTTTTATTACCGATAACTATGCCCTTTTTTAAACAAGTTTTCAATAATAATTTCCTACAAATATTGAAGAAATCAGGACTGTTCATACAAGATCTTGGTTCCGAAGACTGGGCCAGGTTCGCGAGCGATTGGTCACGATATTTCGTCGTTTATGTTGTCGATATTCTGAAGACCAAATCGGCAGAAGAGATTTGAAGCGACGACACGCTTTCCACACCAAGATTTCTTAAACAGGCTAAGGCCACACGTGGCAGGATGCTAAGCCAATGAGTGAGCATACTTTCCCCTGAACGTCTTCCTCTCACTGCCGTGTAGAATTGATGATGCCACATCTATCCCCTTCTTATAATAAAACGAATAAGAAAAAAAACATCGTCTTTCGTTGATACGGCTATGAAAACCATCGAGGAAAGTGAACAAGCTTTACAAAACAGGTCAGGCCCTGTACAAAACAACTTAGTTTGTGACATCTGTAGCAAGCGTTGCAAATCGTTTTTGGGTTTCAGGAAAGATTATTAACAAAATTTTCAGCGATGGTAACACTCGGTTAATAAGTCGATGACCATTATCTATCTTGTGTATGTGCCTATCATTTTATCTATACTATTATCTGCTCTATGTATGCATTAATGTATGTATGAGAGAAGCTGTGATAGTGCCGAGTACTTGATACTAAAACATCAACTTCGGTGGTCAGCTCACCTAATCAAAATGGATGACAATCGCATTCCAAAGCATTTGTTTTATGGTGAGCTGCGAACGGGGAAGAGGCGTGCTGTGAAACCTAAAATGCGTTTTAAGGACTGCAGCAAGGATGCGCTGAAGAAATGCAACATTCCTTGTGAGAACTGGGAATTATTTGCACCTGATCGCAATAATTGGAATAGTGGAAGGCGAGAAAAGGAGGCACGCAAAGCTTAAAAGAGATGTGCGTAAAGACGTTCTCGTAGAGCTTCCTGAAGACATCCGCACGCAGCTCGATTTGACAGGTTCAGATTGTGGTGTTTGTCGATGGCTGGTCTAAGGAGTCACTTGAAAGCGCACCGACAGTAGGTGGCAATTGATTATAACACCTTAGACGTCCAGCTATTGAAATATGATATTTGTGGTAAGATATGCGGGCCCAGAAGAGGTTTCATAAGACATTTTAAATTGCATGATAATGCAGCACCTGCTGTTGGACCTCTTAAGTGTCCTGTTTGTGCCAGAGTATATAAGTACCTTGCTGGGCTAAAGAGCCTCATTCGTTCAGCATATCAGTAGATCATCTGAAAAGATATGTAGTAATGGCCATACTCGGACACGACTTGACACCCACCAACAGGTATGTATGTATGCATCTATCTATCTATCTATCTATCTATCTATCTATCTATCTATCTATCTATCTATCTAATTATGTATGTATGAATGTATCTATCAATCAATCTGTCTGCCTATCTAATTCTGCATATATGTATCTGTCTATCTAATTATGTATGTATGTATTTATCAATCAATCTGTCTGTTTGTCTATCTAATTCTGTATGTATGTATCTATCTAATTATGTATGTACGTATCTATCTAATTATGTATGTATGTATGTATGTATCTATCTATCTATCTTCCTTGTCTTTCTGTCTATCAATCTCCCTGCATGTATGTATGCGTCTATCTTCCTTTTCTTTTTATCTATACATCCTTCTATCTATCTATCTATCTATCTATCTATCTATCTATCTATCTATCTATCAAGCTTTTTATATCTAGCAATTTATCTATGAGTGCATGTCATACTTCATATTTAAGCGCGTTTAGTTAGTTGTATGCGTCGGGATCTATCTATCTATCTATCTATCTATCTATCTATCTATCTATCTATCTATCTTTCTTTCATTGGGCGGGTCATCTTGTTCGGCTTGATGACTCCAGGCTTACAAAACAGCTGTTTTGTGGCGAGATTCTTTCTGGCAAGAGACCACAGCCCAAGCCAAAAATAAATAAATAAATAATAAAAGACAGTGTCAAGGAGAGTTCGGCTTATTTTGGTCTTCTTGTTGATGATTGGGGCTCCCTAGCATCTGATTGTGTCCATTGGAGAGCTATGATTTTCGAGGGTGCTGAAATTTTTGAAGCAGCCAGAGAAAACCGAGCCGAACTCCAGAGAACCTAAAACGGAAATTTCCAGGCCAATTGTGGAGATCTCTGTGTATCTTTCTCTCTATCCAAATATGTATTTATATATGTATGTATCTATCTATATGCGGGTCTGTGAGGTGTGTGACCGGATCCTGCTGTCAAAAACAGGCCTGGTTAATCATATGAAATCGTATGAAAGCAATGCAACTACATTTGTTGTCCCTTCCATGCCGCGTATAGAGACCCAGGATGGAAGGTTTTTATGCTGCCACTGCTCTAGAATATGCCGATCAGGTGGTGTTCTCAAGCGTCACATGAAAGTTCACAGTGATGCCAACACCATGTCTATAATCTCGACCAAAGCCAATGGTCATGAGTGCCAAATCTGCTACAAGATATGCAAGTCGCTGGCAGGACTGAAAAGTCATCAACGGGCTCAAGGACGGTCAACCAATGGAGGAGTGACAATCGTCCGGCAATCAATAATATCTATCTATCTATCTATCTATCTATCTATCTATCTATCTATCTATCTATCTATCAGTCTGTTTGCATCTATCTATCTATCTATCTATCTATCTATCTATCTATCTATCTATCTATCTATCTAATTCTGTATGTATGTATCTTTCTATCTAATTATGTATTTGTATATGTATGCATGTATTTATCCAATTCTCTATATATGTATGTATATATGTATCTATCAATCTATTCATATCTATCTATCTATCTATCTATCTATCTATCTAATTCTGCATGTATGCATTATCTGTCTAGCTATCTCATTCTGTTAATTATCTATCTATCTATCTATCTATCTATCTATCTAATTCTGTATGTATATATCATTCTATGGATCTAATTATGTATTTATATATGTATGTATGTATCTATCCAATATATATATATATATATATATATATATATATATATATATATATATATATATATATATATATATATATAAATCTGCTCATATCTATCTATCTATTTTCAGTATATATTGATTTGGTTTGATGGGTTATTAATGCCGACAATATTTTTATTGTTGGTAATTTTTTTTATTTATCTATCTATCTATCTATCCATCTATCTATCTATCTATCTCTCTAGCAATCTATCTATCTATCTATCTCATCTATCTATCTATTATCCCATCTATCTATCTATCTATCTATCTATCATCATCTATCTATCTGAATCTTTTCACACCCATCTCTCTTTCTATGTCTTTCTATATTCTAAAACCTTTTGCAGGTATATGTTGGATTTAGCATCCCTTATTAGTAAAAATATTATTCTAGGCAGATAAACTAATGACAGCTACTGATTATCCGTCAGGGAATACGATATGTAAAATACATATTTGGAAAATTGGAAAACAAACCGGTGAAATAGATTTTATAAGACCTAGAAAGATAAGGATATTGGTCTGTATAATTCGTGGAATGATTGTTTTGATTCTTTGTACACGAATAATCCTATCCGTTTTTGTTTTTTAGAAATGTTCAGTTAACTAACAGATGAGATGTTATCAGCATATCTTTCGTCCAGTCTCAGTGGTTATTTATTTGCAAGTGACAAGATGTTTCTCAAAGATAGTTTTATTGTGGAGCTACTAACCAGACAAGGGGGAGTGCCTATTGTCAAAGGAAGCTCATCTTGAGAGCCGCTTGATTTGTGTCTTTCATTACTTGATTACGGAAGTAAACGAAAACATCAGTCAATGTAGTTCTTCATCTCAGACATTCGTTATGACAACGTTCCAGACGGGGTGGGAATGGTAGATCCTATGTTTTTTTTTGTCACGAATTAAAAGAAAACAAAAAAAAAAAATAAATAAAAAAAGAAACAACAAAAATGGAAATCTAAGTAATTAAAACATCGAAAGTCTGTTATTTTTTAACATTCAAATTACGCCAAGTAAAAGATAGAGGCGTCACTTTGAAGTTAATGAAGTACGGAGGATTGAAAGTTGTTAAAAGAAGCCATTCTCCAATCCTATATACCGGTTGTTTTATCTATCTATCTATCTATCTATCTATCTATCTATCTATCTCCCAGTCTTTTTTCTTTCTATCTATCTATCTATCTATCTATCTATCTATCTATCTATCTATCTATCTATCTATCTTCAACGTTCGAAAAGGTGGAGAGATTCAAATTACCACAAGTTATTTATAAGGATGACTGCTTTATGCACAAGAAATTTTAGTCCACATGGTGTATTCATTACATTAGTATACTTGTAAAATATGTTCATATACGATATAAATAACTCATTCTCATTTTGTCTCAGCTGTATGAAAATTTCTCACCTCGAACAAGAAGCAATTAAAAAAATCAGGCTTGAATATTTAGCTAGATTGTAGAAAGTGGTTGGTGTTGAAAACTTTTCGATATATATATATATATATATATATCGATATATATATATATATATATATATATATCTAGCACGCAAAAAAGAGAATATTTAATACCGAGAATGTTTAACATCGAAAAATATGAAGAAATTCAATTCCTTTTAATAATATGTCGAAATATACACTCTTTGCCTAAAGAGGGATTCGAGAAGGGGAAACACGTGTTGCAAAATTATGAAAAATAAAGCCTAATATATAATTAAAAAAGTCCTCATTACAACCAAGAACATTTTCGCTTTCTATCTTCTTATATATATATATATATATATATATATATATATATATATATATATATATGAGTACAGACGATCCTTAAAAATCTATTCTGTTATATTTGTTTCATGAATATATACAAATATTCATCACCTCGGACCGAAGTTTTTTTTTCGGTCTGAAGATATGAATATTTTCATATATTCATGAAATAAATTATAATTGAAATGGATTTTGAAGGATCGTCTGTACATATTATTATTATTATATTGCTCTGTTTCTTACACTGAGCACTCTTTTGCATTCCTGTCTTCCTTGGAATTATCACTACCAATTATCAACGGATAATATATATATATATATATATATATATATATATATATATATATATATATATATATCACTTTCATAAATAGACAAAAATTAATTTTATTATTACCTCTCATGATGATACTGTTCTTCCATCTATGTATAAGGATGTTCTCCCTCCACACCATAATAGTTCACTAATTTATTCTTTTAAATGTCGTTGCGGTTCGCACTACATAGGGAGAACGACGCAAAGGCTAGATGCTAGAATAAAACAACACGTTTCAGCGAAAATCCGAAACCTTAAGTATACTCCCTCGGACATTTTGAGCAATACATACGGGTCTTCCATCGCAGAACACCTAATAAATAGCCATAATTGTGCTTTTAGCTTTAGTGCGGACGCTTTTACCATCCTTAGCAGGTCCCACTCTAATTACCACCTAAAAGTGTTGGAGGCCATCTATATTCTATCATTAAAGCCTTCTCTATGTAAACAGAAGGACTTTGTATTAGGCCTCCAACTAATTATAATTTAATTTTTTTATTAACCTCGATTTAGATCTGTTGAGCGAGGTTCAAAACCGGTTAGCTGGTCCGTTTTTTTATTTTTACTTTTTATTATCATCATGAGTGGTAATAAGAAAATTAATTTTTGTCTGTTTATAGCAGTGATAAAGTTTTGTACCACTAAACATATCTTTAAATATATATATATATATATATATATATATATATATATATATATATATATATATATATATATATATATATATATATATATATATATATATATATATATATATATATATATATATATATATACCTGCTCATATCTGTCTCTTCGAAGCAGTCTGTTCCTATCTCTGTAGCCATTTTTATTCAGCGTCACAAATCGGTGTTCAATCCTTATTAAAATACATGATTTATACTCTTTTCAAATTAAAGATTATTCACATTTTCTTTTTCATATTGAATTAAGTACATTAGTATACCTGTAAAATCTATCATTTCTCTTGAAATAACAGTTTAAATAAATCTCGTGAATAAAGGAAGCCTATCGGAATCTACTTTTCATAAAAACGTATAAGTCATTGTCGCTTCATAGAAACACAGACCGGCACATTGCAGTAACACTGAAACGTTATTTCGCGTTTCTTGATGAAATCTCGTTAACTTCTCATCGCTAACAGAAGTTTGCTTTTAATTCCAGGATTTCGAATGCTGATTTGCAAGGTATGGCTATTTGGAGCAACAGAATCTTCCTATACTTATTACATTAAACTAAGACGATCTTGGAAAAACTTATAGTTCAGCCACGAGCATAGCTTTCATTTCTCTGATCGGGTAAACTGATACATCTGTCGAATTTGGTGAAAATCAAACCGAGCAGTAATTCTCGCGCATGGACGAGACTCTGCGAAGCTGATGGTTTGGTGAGCCATGACTTTGAGCAAGCTGACTGGATCATATATCTTCCCAGATACCTGAAAGCGCTGAAGGAGTTTACCATTACACAACTTCAGGCGAGGTGTGATCTTGCTGATGTCTTCTTTTTTTTTTTTTTTAACAAGACGGAACCCCTCCCATTTTGCCAGTTCCCATTTTATGGGATACTGAAGACTTAATACGCAAAGCACATATGTTTTTACGAAATTTTCTGTCTGGGTTAAACAAGATGGAGACCCTCCCTATTTGCCAGGTTACTGAGGGATTTCGTGAACATCGTTTCCTGACCAATGGATTGGTCGAAGGGATCTTTTCGAATGGGTTCTACGCTCCTCTTGTTACCATTTTCTGTGGGCCTTCATCAAAAGCAAGGTGTATGCAACAAAGCCTCCTGACTTGTCACAGCTTGAGGAAAATATCTACACAGCTTGCAGGGAGGTCGGAGTAGGGATGCTGCAAAAAGCTGGAGGGGGCCTGGTTGAATGTATACATAGTGATATACATATGAATATCGGGAGATATATACACTGCTAGTTCCATATAGTTAGCTAGATAGAGAGATATGAACATAATGACATTGAGAGATAGAAAGAAGAAATAGATAGATTTACATCTTGAGAGATATGAAAAAAATACATGCGTATGAACAAAATGAGAACGATAGATGAGAGCAAATAAATCTACATGTTGATAGCTAGTTAGATAGATAGATACTGAACAGACTTAGATATATATATATATATATATATATATATATATATATAGATAGATAGATAATGAACAGACTGAGATAGATGAGATAGATAGATAGATAGATAGATAGATAGATACTGAAACAGACTTAGATAGATAGATAGATAGATAGATAGATAGATAGATAGATAGATAGAAATGAAATAGATGAGATAGATAGATAATGAACAGACTGATAGATAGATAGATAGATAGAGATAGATAGATACTGAACAGACTTAGATAGATATATAGATAGATAGATAGATACTGAACAGACTTAGATATATAGATAGATACATAGATAGATAGATAGATTGATAGAATGACAACAGACTGAGATAGATAGATAGATAGATAGATTGATAGATAGATAGATAATGAACAGACTGAGATAGATAGATAGATAGATAGATAGATAGATAGATATGGAACAGACTTAGATAGATAGATAGATAGATAGATAGATAGATAGATAGATAGATAGATAGATATAATGAACAGAACTGAGATAGATAGATAGATAGATAGATACTAGATAACAGACTTAGATAGATAGACAGACTGAGATAGATAGATAGATAGATAGATGATAGATAGATAGATAGATAGATAATGAAATAGACTGATATATAGATGGATAGATAGATAGATAGATAGATAGATAGGATAGATAATGAATAGACTGAGATAGATAGATAGATAGATAGATAGATAGATAGATAGATAGATAGATAGATAGATAATGATAATAGACTGATAGATAGATAGATAGATAGATAGATAGATATGGACAGACTGAGAGATAGATAGTTAGATAGATAGATATGGACAGACTGAGATAGATAGATAGATAGATAGGTAGATAGATAGATAGATAGATAGATAATGATAGATAGACTGAGATAGATAGATAGATAGATATGGACAGACTGAGAGATAGATAGATAGATAGATAGATAATGGACTGATATATATATAGACTGATATAGATAGATAGATAGATAGATAATGAACAGACTGAGATAGATAGATAGATAGATAGATAGATAGATAGATATGGACAGACTGGATAGATGGATAGATAGATAGATAGATAGATAGATAGATAGATAGATAGATAATGAACAGACTGAGATAGATAGATAGATAGATAGATAGATAGATAGATAGATAGATATGGACAGACTGAGATAGATAGATAGATAGATAGATAGATAGATAGATAATGAACAGACTGAGATAGATAGATAGATAGATAGATAGATAGATAGATAGATAGATAGATATGGACAGACTGAGATAGATAGATAGATAGATAGATAGATAGATAGATAGATATAAACAGAGGGAAATGTTTAACTCGCTAACTTGACAGACAAATGAACATCATATTGAAATAGCTCGAAAGCGGGAAGGAAAAAAAAAAGAATGGTCAGACGGATGGGAGCATAAATGTTTTAGAGGGAGGGAAGAGAAAAGTAAGACAGATAGTGTTTATATATATATATATATATATATATATATATATATATATATATATTATATATGATATATATATATGTGTGTGTGTGTATACACATACAACACATAAATATATATATATATATATATATATATATATATATATATATATATACATTTAATTTATTTGAGACGTTTTTAAGTAGATACTCATATTTATTCATTTAAAAATAACAGTTAAACAAATATATATATATATATATATATATATATATATATATATATATATATATATATAGTGACCATAGAAGTCATGTTATACAATCGGGCGACAGTCTGGCCTGACGAAAATATATACGTGAAACAGACTGTCGCCCTAATGTTGACTTCTATGGTCACTTTTATATTTACACACGCTCTTATTGAGCACTTTATCCCATAAATATAGCACACCTTAAGACTATATTTCGATATATATATATATATATATATATATATATATATATATATATATATATATATATATATATATATATATATATATATATAAACTAATTGTGATATACAGGTAAATAAATTGATCTGAACAGACTGAGATAACTATAGAAGAGACTGAGATAGATAGTTATGAATAGATCGTGATAGATATAAATGAATAGATTGAGATAGATAGATAGATAGATAGATGAACAGACTGCGATAGATAGATAGATAGATAGATAGATAGATAGATAGATAGATATGAACAGACTGCGATAGATAGATAGATAGATAGATAGATAGATAGATATTCAGGCAGGCAGGCTCTGCGGCCTTCTAAAAAAATCACAGTAAGATGAAACCACTTTTACAATCAGTTTTTACCTGGTCCATTCATTCCCTCCGCTTTTCATTCATTTTTGCCAAATTCGTCCGTCCAGTCATTTATTTTTTCTCTTCTTCGTTATTAGGCCGCCTGCTGCATCAACAAAAATTCGCGCTTCTTCGAAATCAATCTTTTCCCAACTGCAGAATGCGACTACCATCGCCCTTAAGAGTCGCAGAGCCACTGTTATTGTTAGCAATAAGGCAATTACTGTCAATTCTATGCCTTATGCTATTACTGGAAGCGTTGGTCAGTGCTGGTAACGACGCTTGCTCATTGAGTAATAATGAGTTTGGTGGGACTTGTCCAGAAGTGACTTATTTTATTGAATCAGAATAGGACATTGTGGAGAGCCATGATCCCCTACTACCCTAACGGACCTGTGATATATGCTTTTTATTGTAATATTTTTTCAATTTTATTTGAACGTTTACGATTTTTAAGGATTCTAACTCAGATTATTTCGTTTCATAGCCAGCTATTTTGCGCCCAGGAGGATCGAACTCGACACGATTACCTCACTAACTAATACCCACGATTTCCGGAATTTATTTAAGTAAATTTCCTGTTCTTAAGTACGTATTTGGGGTATCGAGCTACGATAGGAACAAAAAAGAATTCCTCATATCATATATTTATTCGCTTTAGCAGTGAATTCCATCGCCATTTCTGTTGTGGTTTTGTGCCCGACAGAGTCAAATTAGGAGGACTTACGTAGAGTGATGTTTAGTAGTTTAGTGAGTTCTGTCCTGTACCTGTTCAATAAAGAGCATCGATACATGTACATATATACCATGGACAAAAATTGGCCAGTCCCGCGATCAATGTTAAGCTAGCGTGCACTGGGAAAAGTGCTGACGCATGGTTGGAATCCTCAGACGAGGTTTTCCGTATTGTTTTTCTTTAAGAAAACAGTAGAGAAGAATTTTGGACAGGTACTACACATTGATCCCAGCCAGAAAATTTCGCAAAAATATGTGCGCTTTGCGTATTAAATCTTAAGTATTCCATAAACTGGGAACGAGGCTTTGTCGCATACACATTGCTTTTGATGAAGGCCCACAGAAAATGGTAACAAGAGGAGCGTAGAACCTATTCGAGAAGATCCCTTCAATTAATCCATTGGTCAGGAAACTTGATGTTCACGAAGTCCTTCATTAACTTGGCGAATGGGGAGGGTCTCTATCTTTTTGAACTCAGACAGAAAATTTCGTAAAAATATATGTGGTTTGCGTATTAAGTCTTCAGTATTCCATAAAATGGGAACTGGCAAAATGGGAAGGGTTCCGTCTTTTTTTAAAAAAAAAGACATCAGCAAGGTCCTCCTCGCCTGAAGTTGTGTAATGGTAAACTCCTTCAGCGCTTTCAGGTATCTGGGAAGATAAATGATCCAGTCAGCCAGCTCAAAAACATGGCTCACCAAACCATCAACTTCGCCGAGTCTCGTCCATTCTCAAGAATTTCTACTCGGTTTCATTTTCGCCAAATTCGACAGATGTATCAGTTTACCCGACCAGAGAAATGAAAGCTATGCTCGTGGCTGAACTATAAGTTTTTCCAAGATCGTCTTAGTTTAATGTAATAAGTATAGGAAGATTCTGTTGCTCAAATAGCCATACCTTGCAAATCAGCATTCGAAATCCTGGAATTAAAGCAAACTTCTGTTAGCGATGAGAAGTTAACGAGATTTCATCAAGAAACGCGAAATAACGTTTCAGTGTTACTGCAATGTGCCGGTCTGTGTTTCTATGAAGCGACAATGACTTATACGTTTTTATGAAAAGTAGATTCCGATAGGCTTCCTTTATTCACGAGATTTATTTAAACTGTTATTTCAAGAGAAATGATAGATTTTACAGGTATACTAATGTACTTAATTCAATATGAAAAAGAAAATGTGAAAAATCTTTAATTTGAAAAGAATATAAATCATGTATTTTAATAGGGATTGAACATGCTCGAGTATTTCTATTGGGTTTGATTTTCGCCAAATTCAGCAGATCTGTCAGTTTAGCCGATCGGAGAGAGGTAGGCTCGTTGCCGAAACAAGTTTTCCAAGAGCTGAACGTCGTCTTGGTTTTATATATATATATATATATATATATATATATATATATATATATATATATATATATATATATATATATAAAAGAAATATACATAAGGTGTGCTATATTTATGGGATAAAGTGCTCAATATCAGAGATAGAGCGTGTGTAAATATAAAAGTGAACATTGAAGTCAACACTTAAAGGGGACAGGTTGTTTCATGCTAGACGCAATCGTCATCTAATACCTCATCTCAGAAATATAGACAGATACTGAAAGACCAAAACTTTGTAATAAATATGGCAACAAAGATGAGGACAATAGTCTGAATGATGTAAATAGTGTACATAATACCTCATCTCAGAAATATAGATAGATACTGAAAGGCCGAAACGTTGTAATAAATATGGCGACAAAGATGAGGACAATAGTCCGAATACTGTAAATAGTGTACATAATACCTCATCTCAGAAATATAGACAGATACTGAAAGGCCGAAACGTTGTAATAAATATGGCGACAAAGATGAGGACAATAGTCCGAATAATGTAAATAGTGTACATAATACCTCATCTCAGAAATATAGATAGATACTGAAAGGCCGAAACGTTGTAATAAATATGGCAACAAAGATGAGGACAATAGTCTGAATGATGTAAATAGTGTACATAATACCTCATCTCAGAAATATAGATAGATACTGAAAGGCCGAAACGTTGTAATAAATATGGCAACAAAGATGAGGACAATAGTCCGAATAATGTAAATAGTTCACATAATAGCTCATCTCAGAAATATAGACAGATATGAAAAGGTGCTGAAGTCTTCATCACAATAATGCACTTGGAAAATCGTTTATCCGTCTTATTAGAGCTATGGGTTAAATCGTACAGCAGACTGTGTTCTTTTGCCTTGAAGTGCCAATCATTTCAGGAGAAGGAAAACAGTGAATTTAAAAAACAACCTGAAGCGGGATAGGCACCATCAGGTTACCCTATTTAAGATACATTACGGCGGCTATGGATACAGTACATGTGTTGCCCTTAAGGACTCCCTTAAAACCCTAAAGGGTTACGGGAATCGTTGCGCAAGAGGACGTGATTTGCCAGCAGCTCCAAGTGGAGCTGATAGTTTACTGATTTTATAAGGAGGCGGAAACAGAAACAAGGGATAAACCTTTACTATTTTTCAAAAACCGGGGAGGTGTGTGAGTCGAGAGATAGGCGAACCTACCTACTCCTATTGTAAGAAGCGAGTTAAATTTAGCATTTCGTAATACGGTCTAATGATGTCCTCATATAGGCCACGAATGTTGGACGGTCTCTTCAAAGAGGAATAGACTCGAGGCAGCGGAGATGTGGTTCTACAGAAGGATGCTGAGGATATCATGGACCAAGCGTGTGAGAAACGATGAAGTTTTGGAGTGGATGCAAATAAAGAGGAATATTATACTTAACATCAGGAAGAAGCAGATGGAATTTCTGGGAGGCGAAATGAGAAAGGAGGGCCTGGAGAATCTGATACTCACACGTCGAATAGAGAGAAAAAGAGACAAGGGAAAGCAACGTATGACATACGTGGCGGACTTAAGCAAATGGATAACAGAACGTGGTCTGGAGGAGTTGGCAGAGGCACGGCACTTGTTGAGAGCTACAAGAGATAGGGAGAAGTGGAGAGCCATGATCGCCTACATCCTGAAAGGACACGGTTTCCAAAGAAGGTTTCCGATAGTGGTGACAGTTGTTAAATTTAGGAAATTAATTTGGGTATAATTATATTTTTTTTGGAACTAGACTGATCGCTTAGTTAAATAGGGTAGAATACTTTCCTTTGTTATAAATATTTCGAAGGTAAATATAGGAAGATTAATTCAATGAAATCCAAAAATCATCTCATGTTTCCGATTGGGGTAGTACCAAAAATGAAAATGATATCTTCATCATTCTTGCTTCGTTGAGCTGATTCTATCTCTACACGTGCGCACACACACACGTACACAGGCACACAAGGAGACACACAAAGAACGACACACACTCAGATGTTATTACCATCATGTGTGATTACTATTCAAGCTACCAAAATAACAATGGAGCAATCAGGCGAATTAAAAGCTAACCCAATTGACGAAATCCATTTTATTTTTTCGCAAATTAGCTCACCAGAGTCAATCAGGGAAAAGAGTGCAAAACGGTTTTCTTTAGGCACAATTAAAGATTTATTTGTTTAGGCTGAATTAAAAGAATCTTTGCTAGAAAAGATAAAAAAAGTAATTCCGAATAACATGCCTGAAAGCAATCAATGTTTTAATCATCATATTAAAGGCAGCAATAATTTATTTCAGAATTTTCTGATGAACAGTTTTCTTCGTTAATTATATTTTTGAAAATTCTGAGAATAACAATTGAAATATTTTGTTCTTTTTCATCTAGCCATTGCAAAAGGTGCGTCAATTTGAACAATGGCGGCGCAATGGACAGCGACTCAGAATGTAAGATTGAAGAGCCGGGTTTGAACTGTTCGTTACATTCATTTAGGAAAGGAATGAATCCACTGCTTATCATCACAGATATGGGTGAAAGGATATGAGGGCTATCTAAAAAAAACAAACAAATGTTATATATATATATATATATATATATATATATATATATATATATATATATATATATATATATTTATATATTTAAATGAATCACAAATGTTTGATATGCCGCAAAAAACAAATCATTCAATCAATCTTCTGAACGTAAAATTATGTCATCTTCAGCCTTTCATACATATTAACCTCTTTTTCGAACGTAACTCATAATTGATACAATAATGGTTAATAAAAATGAACACGCTACCGCCCCTGTTTAAATGATTGGATTTCTCTGTAACAAAAACAAAAATTATGATTTGTATGTTCGTTTAAAACTAAGTAAATTTTAAAATAATTTATTCCAAAATTCGCTTGAGGATGAAACGGAACTAATGCTTTTAATTTAATTATATAATTAAATTTAAATTTTTTAGTTTCAGTTTTTGAAGCATGGTTATTCCTGTGTAGCGAAGGAACCATATTTTTAAATCAGTTAAAAGTCAGCAGCGACATTTTATTCCTATATAACACCATCTTTGTTCACCACTTGATGAGATGCTTATATTAAACATCGAAACAAATATGCATTTTCGCAGAGATTCCTTGTTTGTTCGTATGTAACAACTTATAAAAAATAACTATTGCTCTACTTTTTGTAGTGAGCACTCTTTTAAATTAATGTTATAAAAGTTTGAATTTCCATTCTTTTCGTTCTATTTACATTTGGATATATATAAGCGAAGAAACCATATTTTAAATCAATTAATTTATATTTATGCTCTGTAAGTTTACATTGAGCACTGTTTTGTAAAAACAAAAATATCTATAAGAACACTGGATTATATATTTTACTATTCTTTCTTTTTATTATAATATATATATATATATATATATATATATATATATATATATATATATATATATATATATATATATATATATATATATATATATATGGCCATTTAATTATGCTCACATTAACATATTTTAATCACCAAATGACGTGGGCAGCAATTTACTGGAGATAGACAAGGTCGTGGTGACTTGCTGCAATTAATTTCATGTATTAATATGTAAAAGAAAGGTTATTAGTGATTTTAAAAGAGAATGGATGTGAATAATTCAAAAACTTCAGATCTACTAGAACCTTCACGCATAAATATATCTCCAATTTACCGATAACAGCCACAAAAGGAAAACAATCAGTTAGTGGCATTTCCGTGGTCGGGAATTTCTTGTTCATGGAAAAGGTCACTAGAGAATGGTTGGAATATCTTATAGTTATAGAAAGCCAACAGTAGTCCAAATAATCATTTTAACAATGGAAGTATACAGAATTAATTTGGTTTATTTTTTTATTTACGCTTTATTACCTTTTGCGGTTCCTTTCAGGATGTAAACGATCATGGCTCTCCACTTCTCCCTATCTCTTGTAGTTCTCAATAAGTGCTGTGCCTCTGCCAACTCCTCCAGACCAGGTTCTGTCATCTTCCTGCTTAATCCCGCTAGGTGTCATACGTTGTTTACATTTGTCTCTTTCTCTCTTAATTCGACGTGTGAGTATCAGATTCTCCAGGCCCTCCATTCTCAGTACGTGTCTCAGAAAAATTTTTGAATGTAAGAACGTTTTGAAGATAATTATAATTGGCTGATGCCTATTCTCTTAATTAAGTCATATCTGAGAGTGAAGACATAGATAGACTATTTACATTGTTTGGACTATCATCCTCATTTTTGTTACCATATTTATCACAGCATTTCGGTCATTGTACGCTCTAGCCTTCTTTAGTATCTGTCTATATATCAGAGATGAGGTATTATGTACACTAATTACATTATTCGGACTATTGTCCCCATCTTTGTTGCCATATTTATTACAACGTTTCGGCTGTTCAGTATCTGTCTATATTTCTGAGATGATGTATTATGTACACTATTTACATTATTCGGACTATTGTCCTCATCTTTGTCGCCATATTTATTACAACGTTTCGGCCTTTCAGTATCTGTCTATATTTCTGAGATGAGGTATTATGTACACTATTTACATTATTCGGACTATTGTCCCCATCTTTGTTGCCATATTTATTACAACGTGTACATAATACCTCATCTCAGAAATATAGCCAGATAGTTAAAGGTTGAAACGTTGTAATAAATATGGCGACAAAGATGAGGACAATAATCCGAATAATGTAAATAATGTACATAAGACCTCATATCAGAAATATAGACAAATACTGTAGATGGATAGCTTTCTCAAGTGTATTTGCTCGTAAGTTAATATAACGAACACGGCTGGAATTGTAACTCTGACATCTTATTTACAATTCCATGCTGTTATACTTTACACCACTCGCATATCCAAGATTACAACATTTTGCATTCTTAAGGGGTCATTTATTTAGGTACTGACCAGGCTCGATGTTGTTTAATTTTTTTTGTGGTGATCTTACGGGAAACGGTATTTCAACGTGATATGGCCTTAAACCTTGAGATGCATCTAAGTGTAACTGAGTCTATGGGTTAAGCAGATGATTTGCAGCAGCAGATTCCACGCCAGCTGATATTTCCCTAAGTTTATTGTTGCCTATCGCACACTGTAGCAGTATATCTTGGGAAAAGGAAATCTTCGCCAACAGAAGACCAGATTGCAATCAAAAGATCCAAGACTGCAGTGAGGAAAAGAAATCTCATGCAAGTAAAAACTCAGAACAGACAGCAGTCAGGAGAATTTCCAATGCTGAAAATATGCAAAGTCTTTGCGACTCTCAAACCCCTGAATAAGCCGAAGGACCAATCAAGAGCTCGCCGATAAGACGTCTTTTAGGGCAGTATATAATATATTTAATTTTAGATATATGTATATCATTTCTACAGTTCATGTTCATTTTTCTGGTTACCGGTATATGAAATTGAATATAAATTATCTTACGTTTTCCGAGTGCCTGTAGATATAAAGGGTTTTTATCTATATTTACATACTATACCCATTTTTTGTAAAGATGAAGAGAGTTCGATGTAATAACGATAACTGTGGAACAATTTACATACAATCCCGAAATTATATATATATATATATATATATATATATATATATATATATATATATATGTGTGTATATTTGTATATGCTACATATACTACACTAAATCTAGTATATTCAATTTAATTGTTCGCAATGATTCTTCCCCCCTCCCCGTTAGCCATTTGCAATAACCCTACATAGTTTACAATTTCAATCTTTGGAAGATTGTATTCCAATGGATTAAATAATATTTATGTTGGTCACACCACAAACTCGTTTTCACGACGCTTGACTCTACATTTGAATGATAACTCTAACATTTTTAAGCATTTAAAACAATATGCCTGGCCGCGTACACAATTTCGGAAAATCCTTGTTGAAAACACAACTATACTTAAACATGAAAACAATAAACAAAAACTAAAAATTCTTGAAGCTATATACATAAAACAGTTGAAACCTAACCTGAACAAAATAAACTACGAGATCTCCATAAATATTCTTAATGCCTATAATTAATAACAGAATCCATTGGTTTATACCAACGTCTTCCCATACTTAATACTTCTCGTTTTCACACTCATGTGTGATGTCACGAGCTGCGACGCGATTTTCGTTTCCGCGTCCCGTATACACAAGTTAGTCGTTGCTTTGAAATTTTTCATGCAACAAAAACAGACTGCCATTATTGTTTCGTCCGTCCGTGTATTGGTTGATATATTGAAACGTAATTGTCATCTTTGATAATGCCTTATGTCAGCCGTAAGCTTAGATTGGATTTAAACATGTATCAATGTGGTGATTTCCTTTCGTCCTTCTGATGATAATGTTATTAAGTTTATCAGACGAAAAGGAACTTACTTAAAATAAATAGACAAAACTTGTCTATATTATTTAATGAAACATGCATCAATATATATATATATATATATATATATATATATATATATAGGAAATTGTGAAAATATGGATCCCTCCAAATTGATGGTCGTGTAATGGTATAAGAAATATTCTCCTGAGATGTATTGTAACCCATGGTACCAGGAAAAGATTATTTAAATGCTACAGCCTACCTCTGTATTGTGGCTACCCAAATGCCTCAATTTGTGACTATCTTGTGCCCATACTATGGTAGCCAGCTCCAGGAAGCCAAGCACCCGTGTCAGAAATCGGAAGAACTCGCAGATTCGTTCATGAATCACAGAAATATTATATTTTTGCGTTAAATCGGCCTCAACAGTCACAGGATAGTTAACCTTTGGTATGTGGGGGAAAGTGTGCCTCGAAGCCTGGATTGCAGCCAAGCAATTTAGAAGAATTGCCGGATGGCATTATAACAGGAAGGATGCACAATTCGAAAAGTTGCTTCAAGAAAATCGAATCAATGAAACGATTCTAAAAGTAAAAAGTGGTTGATTCCGGTACGAAAATATACAATTAATAAAATTAAGTGTATATATATATATATATATATATATATATATATATATATATATATATATATATATTTCACTAGTCACTATTTATATAGCTGGCAGAGTCCATGCGCGCGTGGGTAAATTACCATAAAACTAAGTTATATCCATACAACTTAATATGTTAGCTCTATCACTGATATTGAGTACTTTCCAATAAGTGCTGTGCATATAATATATAATATATATATATATATATATATATATATATATATATATATTAATGCCATACTTAAAATGCGGCGATCAATTTTGACTTCTTCTGTAGTTTATTGCTGCCTATAGCACACGTCAGCAGTATGCCTCACAAAAAGAAATCTCTGCCAACAGAGGACGAGATTGCAATCAAAAGATGCAAAACTGCAGCAAGGAAAAAACAGTTCCATGCAAATGAAAACCCAGACCAAACGGCAGCCAGGAGAGCTTCCAATGCTGAGAATATACAAAGACTTTGCGACTCTCAAACTCCTGAACAAGCCGAAGGCCCAATCAAGAACCCTCAGAGAGGGCGGCTTCTAGGTAGTATATAATATATTTAATTTCATATACATATATATTATTTTTACAATTCATGTTCATTTTTCTGGTTACCGGCATGGGAAATTGTACGTAAATTGTCCTACGTTTTCCGCTTGTAGATATAAAATGTATTTTTATCTATAGTTACATTTCTATACACTTTTTTTTTTAAAGAGGAAAGAGTTCGATGTAATAACTGTAACTCTAAAACAATTTAGTTATCAATTAAAATTCCGAAGTTATATATATATATATATATATATATATATATATATATATATATATATATATATATTATAGGGATAAATAAATGAAACGACCAGATATAAGCAGATAAATAATCATCAAATTTATAAATGAGGTGTAAACATAATAGTGCTCGATGTGGTTAGACAGAACAAAGATATATGTAAATTAGAATATATACATATACCTAGATGTTGAGGAACTACTTAAGTTTCGCTGGATTACAGCTCGTCGGCCACAAAGTCTATGTTGGTAAAAGTGAGCCAGACGAGGTACATGTCTGATATATATACTCGAATTCGACGTATGAGGGTCAAGCAGATCAGTTCCCAGGAAACCGACAGTCCGACACCGGCACATGAGATTTGATTATAGTGGTGAAGGTTTCGTGCAGGACCATTCACACTTTTGAAGGGCCGAATACAGAGACCTGGTGCACTAAGTGCCACAAGTTCCCCAAACGACCCTCCGCAGGTTTTGAATTCAGAGTTGTCCTTCTCCTAGACTAGTTGCCATCCAAGGCTATAGAACCCAGTCTGTCCTGCTATTTTACCCATAGCTGGAGGGAGAAGAAGAGGATTCACACCTTTCCCAAGGGTATTAGCACCTAAGTGAATGTAATGGATTCGACAGGAATTAGAACTCGGCTCTCCGATTCCTCAATCCAAGCCGCTATCCATTACTTCACCGTCCCTCCCTCTCTCTCTCTCTCTGTATCTCTCTCCCTCTCCCTCTCTCTGTCTCTCTGTCTCTCTCTCTCTCTCTCTCTATATATATATATATATATATATATATATACTTCCTGATGTTATCGGTCCGGAGTGGGGACGATTCCAGCGTGCGGCAAAGTGCCTGAACAAACATTTCTCGTGTTGACCCAAGCCTTGTGAGTCATTTTGGTTAGACGGAACACTTTCGGCTGTCGATAGCTGTGCTAGCATGAAGTCACAAGTCATCGTGACCGAGAGTTTGAGTGTGCTGGTGTTGTTCAGATTTTTGATCATTCTAGGAACTGTAACTGAGCATAGTATAAACCATATTGGCTCTGTGTGTTTTGAACGAACACAAATGTGCCTGAATCTGCAATAGGTATATTTGAATACGACTGGCCAGCTATTTTACACACACACACACACACACACACACACACACACACACACACACACACACACATATATATATATATATATATATATATATATATATATATTATGAAATGGACAAAGTCCGACAATTATTTAAGACATGTCCATTTCATAATCTATGACGTCATCTGTTTACATTTGGATACGCATTGAGCAGATATGAATGAATGAGAGAAAATCATGGAGAATTGTGTTTAAAAACAGTAAAATCGACCTTGCTAACCGAAATGCTCCTCTGTGGCCCAATCGGTCAGGGCACGTCAGGCTATATGACGGTTCCGTATAGGATACAGGTTCGATTCCTGTCGAAGGACGCATATTTTCTATGAAAATTTCTCAGACATTCAGGCCGGTAAATGTTACTAATACAGTTTATTATAAACAGAGCATTTACTTAAATATTTGTATCTCTAAAAAGAACGTATAAGCATAAAATGTCATATATATATATATATATATATATATATATATATATATATGAATATTTATGTCTAGTAGCTCTGAATACACATTATTTAATGATTATTCCTGATATGTGTTTTTTAAATGTTTATAACTTTCAAATTGAAAAAAATTGCATACCTGCAGTTATATTAAAATATAAAAGATGTACACACAACTCTCTTCATTTACAAAATATATATATATATATATATATATATATATATATATATATATATATATATATACATGTGTATATACATATATATCTATCTATCTATCGATCGATCCATCGATCGATCGATAAATAGATAGATAGATAGATATGGTAATGAATAAATATTCGTCATTCCTTGTCCCTCTACTTTCGGTTGAAATTATCTGTTAGAAAATAGGTTTTCTCAAATCCACTAAGTGTTATTGCTTTTTCTGGTATTCAATGGAGTGTTCCTTTCTAAGCTTTTCTTCGAAGTGGTGTGGAATGTTAAGATCTTGATCATATCATTATTGTCTCTTCATAGATTCATTTATATACATTGATATCAAGGATCTTTGGCTTGTTAGCCGTCTTAATTGATCGAGAACTCTTATTATAGTGTTACGAATATTAAAAGACAATGAGAAAAAAGAGAGAAAACACATTTTTAAATATGGTTATTTCTTAACTGATATATCCTTGAGGAAATCTTCAAATTTGATATTAACATACATTTTTCCTGTTTTTCTAGTGAATGAAATCAATTTATTTTCAATATGTTTCATATACGGCCAGATAATAAAACTTCTACATTCTGGGGGAGAATGTTAATTTAGACCTGACATAGAATTCGATGTCCACCGCTACACTGTCGTACAGTTGGCAATTATTTAATGACGAGAGCAGGTACACGTGAGGAATAGCAGTTTCGTGAATTTCTTCGCCCAGGATACATAAGCAGAAATTCTTACATCATGGTGTTGAGTGATATAAGTTCAACATTTCCTTCACAAACACCAAAGATGAGCGAGACTTGTAAGGGAATTTTGAAGAGCACCGTGTCCGTTCAAATCGTTGATCGTTGTTTAACCGTCAGAAAGGCGATATGTTGTTCCAGCAGGATAATGCCTGCCATACAATACCCGTGGAACTCAAATGTGGAGTCGGTTCACCAACCTGGTAAGATCAGCAGACGTGTTTCCCCAAGAACATGAATGTAAGATGTCAGGACGGTATCAGGCTCGTTCATTGCGTCAACAGGTTAAAGGAGAGCGGATTAAAGTAAACAAAACTGACATTATCTTTTATCCAACGTAATATATATATATATATATATATATATATATATATATATATATATGAGAGAGAGAGAGAGACATAAAATATATTTGTTTATATATATATATATATTATATATATATATATATATATATATATATATATATATATGCTGGATTGTCCAGTATTCGACGTATGAGAGTCACGCAACTCAGTTCCTAGGAATCGACAGCCAGACACCTGTACATATGATTTGATCATAATGGTGAAGGCTTTGTGCAGAGCCAACCCCACTTTTTGAAGGGCCGAATACAGAGATCTGGTGCACTACGTGCTACAAGGTCCTAAACAACCATTCAGGTTTTGAATTCAAGTTGTTTCTCCTAGACCAGTTGCCATCAAGGCTATATATCCCAGTCCAGGGCAAGAAGAAGAGGATTCATACCTATCTTTCGGGTATTAGCCCGTAACATATCTATATGTGTGTCAGTATATATATATATATATATATATATATATATATATATATATATATATATATATATACATATATGTGTGTGTGCGTGTGCATGTGTGTGTCTGTGTGTGTGGTGTGTGTGTACACTCTGTCTGAAGTTATTAAGCAAATTATATAAACATCAATAATTCAGTGAAATTTGATGTCAAAACAAAGCTTGAGTTAAAATTTTCGGTAGCCTCAATGTTTTATTAAAGTTATTTGATGTATTCTAAAAAAACTGACGTCTGAATTTATTAAGCAAAACCAAATAATCGCATTTTTCTTCAATAGAAAGCTAATAAAATCATAAAAAATTAATCAACACATATCACAGAAAAAAACATAACAAACACATATGATAAATCTCTGAATTCTTTACATTTTAATATAGTGACTCTTCTTCTCAGTAACAGCCAGTAATCTATTATCCACTGATTTTGTTAATTTTTTTACAGATTCAATTTCCGAGATGGCTATTTTAATTACTTCCCATATGTCTGCTTTTTTCGATTGGATTCATATTGGGACATAATGTTGGCCATTCCATACTCTTCTCTTCTGTAAAATTGCTATGCTCAAATAATTCACAGGTAAGCATTAGATACACGAGGAGTATCGTCGTGCCTAAATACTCACTATACTTTGAAACAGACTTGTACCTTGCAAAGAAATTCTTGTTCATAAAATAGCTAGCAGTGTTTAGTCTACCACCGTCATCAATTTCCAATCTTCCAATATATATATATATATATATATATATATATATTATAATAAAAAGAAAGAACAGTAAAATATATAATCCAGCGTTCTTAATTGATATTTTCATATTTACAAAAGCAATGTAATTTTACAGAGCATAACTATTATAAATTAACTGATTTAAAATATGGTTTCTTCGCTACACAGAAATTACCATGTTTCAAAAACCGAAGCTAAAAACTTCAAATTAATTATATACTTAAATTATAAGCATTCGTTCTGTTTTATCTTCAAGCGAATTTTAGAATAACTTTTTAAAAAAATTTGCTGACTTTTAAACGTACATACAATTCATAATTTTTTTCCAAGGATACAGAGAAATACAATCATTAATACAGGAGCGGTAGCGTGTTCATTTTTATTAACTATTATTGTATCAATTATGAGTTACTCATATATATATATATATATATATATATATATATATATGTATGTGTGTGTGTGTGTGTGTGTGTGTGCGCGCGCGTGTGTTCAAATTTTCAGATATAATTAAATATATCTGTAAACGTATAATATCGAAAAAGACAAAAGGAAAATTTATCTTGGCCCACGCGTTTCGTCCTCCGTGGGAACTTATGAAAGCGAATGAATTTGCCTTGATAACGTTCCACAGAGAACCAAACGTGTCGGCTAAGATAAGTCTTCATATTTGTTTTGTCTGAGGAGAATGGTGTGATTTGGACACGTTATAAAACACGACACTCTGTGCAAGACCATTATGCAAACCACCGTGGATGCAGGAGCGGACGCCGGCGTAAAAGCTGATTGGACAATGTCGAGCAATGGACAAGTATAACTATACTAGAATTGCTGATGGCTGCTGTTGATAGACCGTTGGGGAGGAGATACAATGTGGCTTCTGCATTTAGATCCACCCTACGATTACAAAAGTCAAGGGATCATGATAATGATTATATATATATATATATATATATATATATATATATATATATATATATATATATATATATATATATATCGTGTGCGTTAGAAATACCTCTGCATAATGGTAACATAGTGAAATTTCAGTGTTTCGATTAAGATTAAGAAATTGGGATATATATATATATATATATATATATATATATCGTTTCTAATCACGTAATATTGTTTCTGGTTGTCATTAATCATGAAAATAAGAAAACTTATATGTGATTACGAAAGGATCTTATTAAAGATTTTACATAACAACATATAATCAATGGCCCTTTAAAGTTGTCTGTTTTAATTAAGCCGATATATATATATATATATATATATATATATATATATATATATATATATATATACACATCATACTCACTCACTCTAATGAGCCAAATGATAACACACAGCCACAGCAATACACACGCTTACACATATCATACTCACTCACTCCCTAAGAACCAAATAACACACACACAAACACTAAACAGAGACACATCCCCTCACCAGGTCCAATAAAACTGTCAAACTAACCACGGGTATTCAGAGAAGCATAGATCCATCCAGCACTTATCTCAAATAACAACTTAAAAGAGACTGTTTGACCAACACAAGGAATCTTAAAAGATTCATGTTAAAAAGATACAAAAAAAAACAAAAAACAAAAACAAATGAAATCTACAGACAAAAGTTCATTTTCTCCATCAAGACATTAATTTCTGTAGTTTACTGCTACCAGCAAGCAGAAATATTTCTTCTCCCGATGATGGCCATTTTGGCCGAAACTAGTCGAGGAATCTAAATGAAATAATAATAAAAAAAAAACGAAAGAATATTAATCTACAACCCAGTGTGTCTGAAGATTTTAATTTTTTAATATTTTTTTATTGTTCAATATATATATATATATATATATATATATATATATATATATATATATATATATATATATACGCACAAATGCTGCGACCTGCATATATGCCATGTCAGTCCGATGCCGAGGCATATGCGCGTATTTTTTAGATGATATAATCCGCCTCCATTATCTATCTATCTATCTATCTATCTATCTATCTATCTATCTTAGTCTCGTCTAGATCTCTCTTTCAGTCTTTTTTCTAGCCTCTCTTTTTCTCTCTGTCTGTCTGTCTGTCTCTCTCTCTCCTCTCTCTCTCTCTCTCTCTATATATATATATATATATATATATATGTAGATAGATAGATAATGGAGACTTAGTATTTTATTTAAAATACGAGCATATGCCTCCACATAGTAACATGCACGTCATATAGGTTCATTCATTTCCGTCTCTGTAGATAAAATGTATTTTCTTTCGAATCCTTGAAGATAATTTTATGAGCATATACGTAAATATATACTTACTGGAAAGGCTTTATTCCTGATTCATGAAATATTTTTTAACTATTTTTGATAATTTCATTCGTGGTTGTTTTCGTTTTATCCGGGTCTCTGTGTATATATATATATATATATATATATATATATATATATATATATATGTATGTATGTGTGTGTGTGTGTGTGGCGGGGTGCGTGTTTGAACTTTTTCTTCCTTGAAGTGGGATCTTTACACACTGCATCGTCGTCCATAATAGAATTTCTTCCAAGAAAAATCAACATGGCGTATAAACAGGAAAAAACATATTTTAGAGTGATCGCTCGTCTATACATAGACCAGATACAAACGACAAATGGTTGGCTTTTTCAAATGTTCTTTACATTCAGCTGAAAGAGCAATCAGCCTTGGCTTTCGAAAGAAGAAGACAGACGATTTCAGTTGAGATTTCAGAAATTCAAATTTGGTACTATATAAGGATGGCATTCTCATCTTTTTAAAAATTTATTATACCATTTTGGCCGATGTACTTTCCGGCCTTACTCTCTTGTGTTAGGTAACCTTTAGGGGATATTATACGTTTACGGTGGAGTAATTGACAGCGGCTCGGATTGAGGAATCGGAGAGCCGAGTTCAAATTCCAGTCGAATCCATTACATTTACATACGTGCTAATACTCTTGGGTATGAATCATCTTCTTCTCTCCCCAGTAAATAGCAGGACAGAGTTTATAGCCTTGGCTGGCAAAAGGTAAATCGCAGAAAGAAATAGCAACTTACTGTGCAAAACATTTGTCTCGTCAGTCATGTATTGAAAGATACATGATCGCCTAAGCATGTGTCAAGCATGGCACATAACTGAATGACTGACATGGATATATATTGTTTGAAGATCACTTTGGGTGTTGATTCCAATATCCACACACCATATATATATATATATATATATATATATATACAAACGCTCTATCCGCGATAATTTGCATGCTGCCCTCATTTTCACACACACACACACACACACACACACACACACACACACACACACACACACACACACACACACACATATATATATATTATTTTCAGATGGAGTTTATCTGTAAAAGAAGAAAATGAATAAAAACAAAATTAAAAACTATTCTTAGCCGACGAATTTTTTGTTGCACGTGTTTAGATACAAAAGCAAGGATATCATTGCTTTATCATAGAAGAAAACATGACTAAAGACTGTGTGTACGCTATCCCGTGCAGCTGCGGAAAGAAATATAAAGGGGAGACAGGCCGCCCCCTTAAGGTAAGGCTTCAAGAACACCAGAAAGCTGTAACACGAGGGGAAGTGGAAAAATCAGGCGTGGCTGACCACATATGGAGAGAAAAGGGAGATCACAACCCTCTTTGGGATCAAGTTGTGATCATAGACAAAGAACACCATTGGAAAATTCGTAAACTTAAGGAATCAGCACATATGCTAGGCCACAAAAATTTCCTGAGCCGACCAAGCATAGAAATGAATACAATATGGGAACCAGTAATAAGGAGTAACAGAGAAAAGCGATAATAACAAAAAATTGCAATATGAGCTCTGGTAAAAACATATTTGATAACAGGATATATGAGCACTTGTAAAAAACTGGTTGCTGAAGACATTAGGTTTGTAATACCCAGATGTCTTCAAGAACATACGGCACAGTGGATAAAGGCGTTAGTTAGATCCAGTGACAGGACACAAAGAGTGTGAGTTCAATACCCAGTTAAGGCAGTGGAGAACTTTCAGAGGGGAATTAACAGGAGATAACTGATAACTGAAATCCATTAGACATGGCATGTGGAACTAGAACAGTCTACCCCAATGAGCGAAATAAAGGGTTCAGTTCAACATTCCAACCACCTGAAGAAGGCCGGAGCGTACAACTGCCGAAACGTTGAAATAAATATGGCGAAAAAGACGAGGACAATAGTCCGAATAATGTAAATAGTGTACATAATACCTCATTTCAGAAATATAGACAGATACTTAAAGGCTGAAACGTTGCAAAAATATGGCGACAAAGATGAGGACAATAGTCCGAACAATGTAAATAATGTACATAATGTCTCATCTCAGAAATATAGACAGATACTGAAGGGCCGAAACGTTGTAAACAATATGGCGACAAAGATGAGGACAATAATCCGAATAATGTAAATAGTGTAAATTAAATACAATTTTGATCTAAAACAATGCCACACTTACCAAAATAGAAAGTAATTTACTTAGAAGAGAAATTCTCAAAATGCCTCTACTAAATCTTATCAAAATATAAATCCCCCCACACGCACACACACACAGACAGAATTATATTTTAATGTTTCTTTTTTCATCTTGTAAGCAACCAATTTGAAATCAAATGCGTGGACATCGCACAACGAAGGACGTCTTTTTAAAAATCAGAACAGAAAATCTTTATTACTTAACGATCATAAAGGTTATGATTTTTAAAAAAAATATTTAGTCAGAAGTAAAAAGGACACCAATCAAAGTGAACTTAAATTTTATTGAAAGTAGGTTTTATATGCCGTGTGTATATGTGTATCTATCACAATGCATAGACACGCAAACACACACACACACACATTTATATATATATGTATATCTTTCTGAGATGAGGTATTATGTACATTATTTACATTATTATATTATTTGCATTATATTCTCCACTGCCTTAACCGGGTATTGAACTCACACGCTTTGGGTCCTGTCACTGGATCTAACCAACGACTTTATCCACGGTGCCATGTGTCCCTGAAGAGAACTTTCAGAGGTAAATTAGCAGGAGATAATTGATAACTGACATCCATCAAACATGGCATGTGGAACTAGAACAGTCTACTCCAGTGAGCGAAATAAAGGGCTCAGTTCGAAATTCCAATCACCTGAAGAAGGCCGGAGCGTACAACGGCCGAAACGTTGTGATAAATATAGCGACAAAGATGAGGACAATAGTCCGAATAATGTAAATAGTTTACATAATACCTCATCCTAGAAATATAGACAGATACTGAAAGGCCGAAACTTTGTAATAAATATGGCGACAAAGATGAGGACAACAGTCCGAATAATGTAAATAGTGTACATAATACCTCATCTCTGATATATAGACAGATACTAAAGAAGACCAGAGCGTACAATGGCCGAAATATTGTGATAAATATGGCAACAAAAATGAGTCTGATAGTCCAAACAATGTAAATAGTCTGTCTATTTCTTCACTCTCAGATATGACTTAATTAAGAGAACAGGCATCAGCCAATTATAATTATCTTCAAAACGTTCTTACATTAAAAAATAATGTACATTTATATATATATATATATATATATATATATATATAAAGTGTATCAGAATACTTTTACAAATTTGTGGCGGATTCCTCATACTAAACAATAATATATGTCGGTTTTGAGTTTTTAATTTAAAGGTTTAAAGTTAAATGTAAATTCCGATATAAACCAAAAGTACATCTTACCATAATTTTTGGTACCACGGATACTCTCTCAGCAAAGGACGATCGAGCTGTGATGTCTCGTCTGCTTTCGGTCTGGAAACCCAATCTTATGCAGCTGTGCAGCCTCACATCCATTACCATTATAGCGACCGTATGTAAAAACCGGATCTGTCTTCTCACGATATGAATATCCTTTTATTGTTCAACTGACTCGGATACCCCACAATAAAACTCGTGCCACATCCGATCGCGTGCGGCGGTTAGTGAATATCCTGCCATTGTTAAACGGAACACTTCTCAGTTAACTCACTACTACACACGTTACACGTTGAAGACGGACTAGCCACAAATGTACACGAATGACAAATATAACCTAGTCTATATGGCAACACAGCGCTATCTATCGTAAACTTTCTTTAACCATACTAAATTAAAAACAAAGGATTTGCAGACTTATGCTTATATGTTCTTTGGTCTTTAGTGTGAAAAACCCGTCACCAAAATTTGTAAATATATTTTGATACACCTTGTATATATATATATATATATATATATATATATATATATATATATATATATAGAGAGAGAGAGAGAGAGAGAGAGAGAAACTGATAACTGATAACTAATAACAACAAAAAAGTTAATAAAATAAACACGCAACCACCCATTGTCTGGATGAATGGATTTCTCTGTATCCTTGGAAACTGTAAATTCTTTTTTTTGCAGTGTCTTTAAAACCCAGTAAATTTAAAAATAAGTCACTCAAAATTCACTTGACGATGAAATGGAACTAATGTCTTTAATTTAATTACAAAATTAAATTCTAAGCTTTTAGCTTCCATTTTTGAAACATGGTTAGAACTGTGTAGCGAAGAAAACCATATTTTAAATCAGTTAATTTGTAATATTACTGCTCTGTCAATTTATATTGAGCACTATTTTGTAAAATAAAAATATCTATAAAAACACCGGATTATATATCTTACTGTTCTTTTTATATATATTATTATATATATATATATATATATATATATATATATATATATATATATATAGAAAAGAACAGTAAGATATATAATCAATGTTCTTATAGATATTTTTATTTTTACAAAATAGTGCTCAAATAAAGTTTACTAAATCAGAGAAATGAATTAGCTATTTTTGACGTAAGAAAAAAATTTACTTAAAAAATATTTAAATATAAAATTTTTTAAAATCGTAATATAAATATACCTGATATAGAAAAATAATTTTACTGACTGTAAGGAACCTCTAATACATTTTACTTCTATTAAATGAAATATAGTCTATAAAAACTAATAATGAAAATATTTTAGAATTGTAATTAAAATTGTAGCTAATTAATATGAATTCTAACCTTAACTTCTTTTAAATTGTAAATAAATAAATAAATAAAGTCTACTAAAACAGAGAAATGAAAATTTTACTTTAGTAATATTTAAATATAAAATTTTTAAAAATCGTAATATACTTGATGGGATAATAATTCTACAAACTGTAAGGGACATTTTAATTACATTCAATTATTCTTGAAAGATATATAGTATCTTAAAAATTAAAAGAAAAATATTTCAAATCGTAGCTAAATAAAAAGTATTCTTACCCCCCCAAAAAATGTTTAAATATATGAAGGAAAAAAATGCCGTAAGAATTTCAGCCGTTAACAATATAATTTTATAAAAAAATCCAGACGACACGCTTTTAACGGAAGTTAGATTTCATTGAAAAATACATCCCTACCCACTACCAAAACGTAGCAATAACTGATACATTAAAATATAGACATATTGAACACCTAGACACCCCTGTCTAGAAAAATAGATTTATCTGTAACCTTAGAAACATGAATTTTGTTTTAGCTGTGTATTTAAAACCTAGTAATTTTAAAAGTTACTCTTAAATTCGCTTGAGGATGAAATGGAACTAATGTCTTTAATTTAATCACAAAATTAAATTCGGGGCTTTTAGCTTCCATTTTTGAAACATGGTTAGAACTGTGTAGCGAAAAAAATATATTTTAAATCAATTAATTTTTAATATATATATATATGTGTGTGTGTGTGTGCGTGTTTGCGTGTCTATGCATTGTGATAGATACACATATACACACGGCATATAAAACCTACTTTCAATAAAATTTAATTTCTTTATGATCGTTAATAAATCTTTTCTGTTCTGATTTTTAGAAAGCCGTCCTTCGTTGTGCGATCAC
>CAHIKZ030005136.1:1517500-1530000 GCA_903632075.3 Acanthosepion pharaonis
TTCTTCTTCTTCTTCTTCTTCTTCTTCTTCTTCTTCTTCTTCTTCTTCTTCTTCTTCTTCTTCTTCTTCTTCTTCTTCTTCTTCTTCTTCTTCTTCTTCTTCTTCTTCTTCTTCTTCTTCTTCTTCTTCTTCTTCTTCTTCTTCTTCTTAACTTCTTCTTCTTCTTCTTCTTCTTCTTCTTCTTCTTCTTCTTCTTCTTCTTCTTCTTCTTCTTCTTCTTCTTCTTCTTCTTCTTCTTCTTCTTCTTCTTCTCCTCCTCCTCCCTTGTGCGTTTGTTTATTTATTTTTATGAATAATAATATAGCGTTCATTAGTTTTATTTTTTTTTAATAAAGCGGTAAGAGGTCATTTGATAAAAAAAAATCGCCTGAGGATACCAGAAGGTTGAAACCAAGGAAGCAGATTCAACTGACCTTCTGATTTTTAAAGTTAAAAGCTCTACGCGTTATTCTTATTTTTATTTTATTTTTTCACGTTCGTATTGAGCAGTTTTTAATAATACTGGTCTGATTCAACTTTGACCATTAACATTTTTTGTATTATATATATATATATATATATATGAATGAATCATTCATACGAAAATTAGATTAGTAAAGTTTATGATATAAAATGGCGAAATCTCTTTAAAAGTTGCATTAACCTTAAAACCTCTTATAATCCTTGTTTTTAATAACTACAAGCTGTATAAGGTCTTTTTTTTAATACGCAAGTACTTTCAACTGTACATTCAGTCATCCTCAGGCATAGAAATTATTTTATTTTAATGAATTCCAGGTAGCATCAGAGACGAAAAATTAAATGCGAATCGAAATATGTCTTTTTTAGAAATGTGTTATTGTTAACGATTAGAAACTTTTGGAGTGTGCTGTCGCAACGTTAAGGTTGAATTCTTTTTTGAAAATTTAAGAGAGTGCGTTTTTTACTAATATGGTAATTTAATTCATACAAAAAGTAGATTAGTAAAGTTAATGATATAAGAATTTTATATCATTAACTTTACTAATCTACTTTTTGTATGAATGATTCATCATAATATAAATTATACTGCACCACATATTCGATATACATACATACATACATACATACATACATACATATATATATATATATATATATATATATATATATATATATATATATATATATAAATTCAATGTTCAGTCTTTGGCCAAAAAGTGATATTCGTCCAAAAGGAACGGGTAAATTAAGAAAGTGCTCAATACAATTCTCATAAAACGAAAATGTAGGGCAAATATTGGAAACAATGACCTTTACGGGACGGTTTTTTAACGGGATCAGGCAGTAAATATATATATATATATATATATATATATATATATATATATATATATATAGAGAGAGAGAGAGAGAGAGAGAGAGAGAGAGAGAGAGATCTTAACACACAGAATGAAATAATTCATTACATGTTTTATGACATTTAAAGAAAAACGTGACTCAAAAGAGGTTCAACGTTGCCTTATCTGCAAAAAACAATGTAGTACCATGGCAGGACCTAAAATAAAGTACGCATTGATGATGCCTATATTTGATGATCGAACTCGCGTGAGTGTTTACGTGTTCGTGCGTGTGTGTGTGTGTGCGTGTGTGTGTGTGTGCATGTATGTATATCTTACGCAAGCTTGCATATAATTGTCTATATCTGTAATCCATATGATTTAACATTGCTTTTCCTAAAAAGCAAAAAATAACTCTATAAACTGACAGATAGATCGATAGATATGAACCAAATGAAATAGATTGATAGATAGATAGATAAATAGATAGATAGATAGATATGAACAAAGCGAGAGAGACAGATAATGAATAGAATGAGATAGATATGAATAGTATCAGAGACAGATAAATATGAACAAAATGAAATAGATAGATAGATAGATAGATAGATAGATAGATAGATAGATATGAGCAGACAGATAGATAGATAAATAGATAGATAGACAGAGAGAGAGAGAGAGAGAGATATGAACAGGCTGAGATAGATAGATAGATAGATATGAACAGTCTGACATAGATAGAAATGAACAAAATGAGGTAGATATTAATTGAATGAGATAGATATAAACAGGATTAGATAGACATAAAGAAAATGAGATAGATATGAATAGAATGAGATAGATAGATATGATCGAAGCGAGGTACATAGATAATAAATAGAATGAGATATATATGAATGGAATGTGATAGATTGATAAACAGATATGAATAAAATGAAAAATATTGATATGTATAGAATGAGATAGGTATAAACAAAACGAGATAGATAATGAACAGATGAGAGAGATATGAATAGAATTATACATATATATATATATATATATATATATACACATTGAGAGAGAGAGATGAAGAGAGAGAGAGAGAGATGAAGAGAGAGAGAGACAGACGGACAGACGTGGGTTGGTAAGAAGAATGAGATGAGATATATATTAAGTCCCAATTTGGCTACAGATTTAAGTGTGTATATATATATATATATATATATATATATATATATATATATATATGTGTGTGTGTGTGTGTGTGTGTGTGTGTGTCTTGAACCTTATCTGTGTATGTTCACTTGTATTAAACTATTCCGTTCGTCGACTCAATGACAGAATCTTCGTCATGATCAAAACGAACGACAAAAGTCCCGCTCATTTTCATGCAATTTATAATCAATAATATAAAAAATGGATGTAGTTTAAAGTGGATTATCATTTCTTTTTAAAATTATCTTTTTTATCTAAAATGGCTTTCCAATTTTATTTTTAAAGATCTTCTGCTTGTTACTCTTTCTGCTAATCACAAAATTCGCTTCCTTTGTGGCTGCTTGATCTAAATCTCGTTTTCTCTCACCACGATACTCGTTGCTGGAATCTGCTCTCTTTTCAATCATTTCTCTATACTGAAGAACATATACCTCCATATTTACATTATGTGAGGTTTTATTATGCAAGTCAATGTTTTCACATTATATTTAGTATTAATCTAATTGTAATATTTGAAAGATATATTTTAGGATATAAAATTGTGAGTAATTTTGATAAGTGTCAAGCTAATGGAAGACAAAGTGTAGTACTTATGTGACCAATGTAATAAGTTAATGTTTAATTATTGGCATTGGAGATGCAATCTCCCAAAAGACACGAAAATTCATAAACAACATTTGAAGTCCCTAGGTATTCATGTATGAAGCAGAATAAGATATAGGATAAACTGTCATAACTGTCCCATATAATATACAGGTGAAACTTTCAGAAATTTAAAATAACTTATTTATAAACATGAGAAAGATCTTCTACATAACAATTTATCCAATGTAATAATTATATACAGAAATATTTTCAACTTCCATCTAAATCATCTGTACTTATTAAGAGAGCAAATAACTTACACGAACGAAAAGTTCTTGACGGTGCAATAATTGCTTCTTTTTTCACCCTTCAATTTAAAATATCTCCTTTCTTAAAAGAAATTCTTCTTCCTCTGCGAACCTATTTATGCATGGCCATAAATATCTTAATAAATTAAAATAGAATCCTTAAATCATGATGTTTAGAAATGTATAAGTAAAACAAATAAATAAAATAAAAATGTATAAAAATAAATAATAATAATTGTATAAAATCTAAATAACAACCAGCATAACAAAATTAATTCATTTTCGTTTATATTTTAAAAAGAAAACTTATGACATTTAGCGTCTTCCATAGTTTAACTTTCATTCACGTACTCAGATTTTAGAATATTTTAGAGAGTTCACTAATTCAAAATTAAAAGTCATTTTCTTCACATTATTTCTATTATTATTATTATTATTATTTACAAATTACGAAATAGAATTTCTACACTTGCCTTGATAAATTTTCTTAAGGGACAAAACGCGATGGCATAAAAGGTATTCATCCAGTCATTACTTTATGCATACATACATACACCATTGTGCAACTTAATTGAAACAAAATGAATAATTCCGTTATTATTTACTTTTTGTTCGTGTTTTTCCAATGAAACATGATCCAGTGCACATGTTAGTACTTTTTATGACTATTCCACGAAGTCGTTCCTTGCAGATTAACCACAGATTCTCGATTGGATTTAAATCAGGAGAGTTTCCGGTACAATTTATAGTACTTTGATTTGCTCACTGGTAAAGCTTGTCAATTTGTGCAGCGTTACAATTTTCGTACGCGTCCTTGGAGAAACGTTCATTGCAGACAATGGTCATAGGACAACTAATCGACAGCCGAGAAAATAGTGTTTAGGCGTCATAAAAATCTGATGCAATCACGGATGACGCAGAATTTTTCAAGGCCCCCCAAAAATTTCATCATACACCCTGAAAACAGATTCATATTACTGCACACCACTGCAAATGACTTAAACTGAGGAAAACAATGAAATCTCTCACACCCTGTCACTCCAGTGGATCTAAAACTGAACGTATGATGAAAGAAAGGAAACGAAAGCGGTTGATCCAGTTATTTTGCACAAGGGTGTGCATACACACGCGTGTGTGTATCGATATCTAAAAAGATATTAGAAAGAATTGGTGTGTTACCTATACCCGAACAAATGGCTTCATATAAAAACCTGAAATTAGTAAACGTTATTATTAGACACTGGTAACATTTTAAGGTAAAAAGGGGTTTATTTTGCGAATGAGATCCGCTATGTTTTAAACAGGTTAATATTTCATCAGCATTACTTCAACCAGAATTCCTATTCATGATTGTTATTGCAATATTTTGTTAAAATTGTTAAGCTCCAATGTTTAACGACGCGGTAAGGGTATTTCTACAGATATTTTATTGTCGTAAAACTCGCCATGAGCTTATTCCATCATTAATCTAAGAATTAAGATTCATCAGAGGAAAAACGTAAAATTTTCACGGGCATTTCTAGTTGCTTTATGATAATTTGGTAGAATAGAAAGTTTAATATTGCGTTTTCCACTTTTTATTCATTTTTGAGAAAAATTCCAAACCTGTTTTTATTCCAATGACAGACATTTTGTACCTCCTGACTTTTTAAAAGCATTACTTCAACCAGAATTCATATTTATGATTGCTATTGCAATATTTTGTTAGAGTTGTTAAGCTCAAATGTTTAACAATGCGATAGGAGAGTTTCTACAGATATTTTACTGTCGTAGAACTCACCACGAACTTATTCAACCATTAAGTGAAAAATTACGATTCATCAGAAAATTGAAATACAATGACTGAAATATATAGAAAGATATTAGAAAGAATTGATGTGTTATCTAGACCCAAACAAATGGTTTCATATAAAAACCTCAAATTGCTAAGCGTTATTATTAGACACTGGTAACATTTTAAGATAAAAAGGGGGTTTATTTTGCTTTTCTGTCAGCCACGTACAACCGTTTCCTCAGATCAATGATTAAAAAATGGTTCCAAGCGAATGAATCCGCTTGGTCTTAAACAAAACAATACTTCATCAGCATTACTTCAGCCAGAATTCCTATTTATGATTGCTATTTTATTCTTTTCTGAAAGTTGTTAAGCTCAAATGTTTAACAATGCGATAGGAGAATTTCTACAGATATTGCTTATTCAATCATTAAGTGAAAAATTACGATTCATCAGAAAATTGAAATACAAAAACTGTGAAATATCTAAAAAAAGATATTAGAAAGAACTGTTGTGATATCTAGACCCGAACAAATGTTTTCATATAAAAACCTCAAATTGGCGGTTGTTTCAATTAATTTGCACAAGAGTGTACATACATCGGAGTTAAAGATCAAATGTCGATCAAATATGAATCGGAATCTGATAGGATGGTAAAATAAAAAAGAAATAGGAAACGTATTTCAAGTTAAGTTGTTTCACTTTTATTAAAGCTGCGTTTGAGTTTGAGAGAAAACTGACAAAAAGTCAGAACTGTGGTATTTTCAATTTTGTTTAAATCGACTGGACGTGGCGAGTCACATATCGCATGCATTAAAACCGTAGATAATTCCATGCGTATGTAACTTTGTAAAAAAATCATACGTATAAAATTATCTGTGATTTTAATGCATGTCATCCATGACTGACCAATGAGACCTGACCTAAATAACATTGAAAATACTAAAGTTCTGTCTTTTTGTCTGTTTTCCCTCTATCTCTAACGAAGCTTTTATATGTGAATCATGTTAGATTGATGTTTCCTACATATTTTTATCTTACCACCATATATATATATATATATATATATATATATATATATATATATATATATATATATATATTACTACACAGTTTCTGGTCTCCCGGCCTTCATCAGGCAAAAGAGTGGTTATTTTTACATATTATTAAAAGGAATTATTTTTCCTTACGTTTTTCTGATGCTTAACCATTGTCATTTGTGTGGTGTAGTAACCCAATTTTTTTCGTGGCGGGGCGAAAGTATTCTTCTTCTTCTTAATATATATATATATATATATATATATATATATTGAGGTCAACATCCATAGATAACGATTGACCATGGAAGAGATTAAAATTGTACTGTTTAAAGTAGTTGGGTTTTATATTATAAATTACATATGATGAATATATAAATGTTTATTATTATGTATTGAACAAGACGCACAAAAAGGTTTTAAGTTTCTTATTTAATTTTTCCTCTCTTGTTACAAGAACTTCTATTTGCTTTCCTGAGAATAAATATTACCAAAAAGACCTTGGAATATTTTCAATCAGTCCCTGGATATTAAGAACAGTAAAGTTTGTCTAAATTATTCTTTTCTATCAATTTTATTTTAATATGTGCTTGTGGCAATGTTTTTCGAAAACGCTGAGATTTCACACACACACACACACATATTATTATATATATATATATATATATATATATATATATATATATATATATATATATATATATATATATATATATATATATATGTACTAAAAGTAATACTAGTTTGGAAAAACACTCGGAGAACACATCTTTTAGATATGACAAAACAAATCGGTACTCGAGAAAGAAAGAAAGAAAGAACTAAAAACATGAGAAATGGGCAAAACAAATCGTTCAGTGCCTTAAGTCTTTAGTCCAAAGAAAAAAAATCCAAGCGAGTAATAAGACTAAAACGTAGAATGCTCAATACGGTGAGTAGAGAGGGAGTAACTAAAATAAATCCTAAAGATCCAGAAAAACCTACATAGGTTTCATCTAAACGGATCTTCAGATGAAGATCCGTTTAGGTGAAACCTATGGAGGTTTTTCTGGATCTTTAGGATTTATTTTTCTGGATCTTTAAGATTTATTTTAGTTACTCCCTCTCTATCTCGGATCTTCAGATATATATATATATATATATATATCTGAAAGATCCGTTAAAGATGAAAACCTATGTAGGTTTTTCTGGATCTTTAGGATTTATTTTAGTTACTCCCTCTATATATATAAATATAAAAGTGAACTCAGAGGCGATAGACTGTTTCATGAAAATGCAATCTTCAGGCCATATGTTTGCGTTTAGCATTAAACAGTCTGTCGCCTCTGAGTGTTGACTTCAATGTTCACTTTTATATTTACATACGCTCTATGATACTGATCTCTTTATCCCATAAATATAGTATACCTTAAAACTATATTTCTATATATATATATATATATATATATATATATATATATATATATATATATATATATATATATCAGTTGGCCTGTCTGATATTTGTTTCAATTTTGCTAAATCCTTTATGCATTTATTTATTTTAAACATCTATGGATGTTAGTTTCAGTATTTCTTCTGAGAAAGGAAGTATATGAAAAAAATCCGGTGTGTAAGTTAATGTTCTGGAATGAATCGATAGCTGCACTTTCAAGAACTTTCCGTTTAAGTAAGTTTTATGATGTCAACGAATACTCTTTGTCACTTTTGTAATGGCAACAAATACTTGTTGTCACCTTCGTAATTTGTAGTAGATACTTTGTAATCGCAGATACAACTATAGTAACGCCGTTGAACATTACTGGTGTCAGACGCCTTCGAATAACACTCGCACTAATAGTACTTACTCAATAATACTCGCTCGAATAATAATGTGTATAGTGAGATATTCACGAACAACCACACGCGGTCGTATGTGACACAAGGCCGAGTTTATTTCGGGGTATCAGACCCCGTAAGCTCGGGCAAAAATTCCCCGTAGACCCCTGTAAAAAAAACGGGATCGGTAATCTGTCTCCCGAGATGAGACTCTACCCTTCAATATATCCTCGTCTAGGGATCTTCTCTGCCTGGAGGCAAAGTGTTTGACCAGCACACTTCCGAAGTAATCCGAATAGTGATCCGAATAGAGAGATTGTATAGTGAATAGAGTAGAGAATAGCGATCCGTATAGCAATAGGGGATAGAATAGAAATGGCGATCAATCTAGACGTCATGGTTATGTGGTATACTTAATTCAGTAATGGGATCGTCTGTTTTTGCTCACTGGCGATCTATGTTCAAACTCAAGTGTCGACAGCCACACTTTATTTCTACATAACAGTCAACTGCCAGGAAGGTTTGTGCTGTTGGAATTTTTGGGTATCCTGGTGTACTAGTGAGCCAACCAAAATGAGCTGACTCATTTTATAGTTCACCAATAGAAGGGTTAACCAATCAGAAGACTCAAAATATTCAATGCGACGTGTATAAAGGCGTCCATGTTTTTCCCGAATATTCACTGCCAGCCTTTGATAACGCGGACGAGGTTCCGCTGAAGGGCAGAGTCTCGTTCAGGGAGGTTGACTGCCCCTGAACCCGTTTATACGCGTTCGAATAGGGAATATTTTTGGCTGAGCCTACGGTCTCGGAGATCCCACGTTAATCCCGGCCTTGTGCCACATGTAACCTTCGTGTGGTGGTGGCCTTTGATATCGAAGACTGAAGAATAACGGAACAGCGGCTGGTGGTATTGGCGATATAGTCAGGTCCAGTAGAGTATCTGACTCGTGAGTATTAATCTTTAACGTTGTTTCATTGAACAGATTACGTACTGCGCTGTATTCTATATTCATAGACTAGGGTGAACATGGTCAACAGGTGCACTGTGTCGTGGTAAACGTTTTTTTCTCTCTAGATTGTATCTTACATATATATCATTCTACCATTCGTCTACCATCTATCCATGCTTAGAGTATTGCTACCACATATGGCCCAGTGTTCGTGTTATCTGTTTAGAGCTCCTTGATAAAATCCAAAGAAGAATCAGCAATATAATTGGCCTTGATCTGGCACCTCGGCTTCAGTCACTTTCCCACCGCCGTAAGGTTGCCTGCCTGTGTCTTTTCTAGAGATACTTTCTCTTCGCTTTGTTGCCCACAACCTTCGAATTTAAACACAGTACTTGACTGGTGACGAGACCCTCACTAATTTACATTTGAGCTGGCTCAATGTAACCGTAAAATTCTGTGTTAAGAGTTTTTTTTTTTTTTTTCTCGGACTTCTCGCTGGTGCAGCTTCCTTCCAAATTTAATCTTCAAAAATTTAAATGCAATGTTAATCGATATATACTGTCTTCCTGATTACTCTTCTTTTGCTCTCGTTACTTTGTAATGTTTCTATGTTTAGTTTGGTTTGGTTTATTTTGTTTAACGGCATATGAACCTCAATGGGTTATTCAATGCCGACAACATTTTTAGGATAGATTTGTATTAATAGAATGTATTCTTTAGTTTAAATTGGTTTGGTTTATTTTATTTTACGGCATATCAACCTCAATGGGTTATTTAATGCCGACAACATTTTTAGGATAGATTCGTATGAATAGAATATGTATTCTTTGGTTTAGATTGGTTTGGTTTATTTTGTTTTACGGCATATCAACCTCAATGGGTTATTTAATGCCGACAACATTTTTAGGATAGATTTGTATTAATAGAATGTATTCTTTAGTTTAAATTGGTTTGGTTTATTTTATTTTACGGCATATCAACCTCAATGGGTTATTTAATGCCGACAACATTTTAGGATAGATTCGTATGAATAGAATATGTATTCTTTGGTTTAGATTGGTTTGGTTTATTTTGTTTTTACGGCATATCAACCTCAATGGGTTATTGAATGCCGACAAAATTTTTAGGATAGATTCGTATGAATAGAATATGTATTCTTTGGTTTAGATTGGTTTGGTTTATTTTGTTTTACGGCATATCAACCTCAATGGGTTATTGAATGCCGACAAAATTTTTAGGATAGATTCGTATGAATAGAATATGTATTCTTTGGTTTAGATTGGTTTGGTTTATTTTGTTTTACGGCATATCGACCTCAATAGGTTATTCAATGCTGTCAAATATTTTTCTTGCTGGTAATATTTTGTTTTGTCAAAAATCAGTTTTTGGTAATATATTTCCTTCAAAATTGTATTGCTGGTAATAATTTTTTTGAAAAAAGTATCGCTGGTAATAGTTAACTATTTGCCCATAGCTGGGACCCTAACAGGTGTTACCTGTGAACACCAGTAATTAAGAGGTGGTTCCACGCTCCTCAAAACCTCATGATCAGAGAGCTTGCTGGTGGACGTAGTTTAACGACTTACCCAGGACGCGGATGTAGTTTAACATCTTATCCAGGCGGATGTAGTTAATCTAGAGTCATCTTTTATTTGTCGTACGGATATATATATATATATATATATATATATATATATATATATATATATAGATAGATAGATAGATAGATAGATAGGTTTCATACTTCAAAAAATACTCTTCCAAAGATAAATTATATGTTATACTTAAAAATAAGATATATTTAATAAAATTAAAATAAGATATAATATTTAAATATTTTATATTAAATTTAAGTAAGAATATATGAAAAAAAAAAATTTAATATTAAATAATAAAAATATATTTAAAAATAAAAATATAATAAGGTAAAATATCTTTAAAAATTTTACATTAAAAACAAACCAACCATACAAAGTTATATTTAAAAAACCTAAAAATCATTCAAAATATATAGAGGTGCAAGTGTTAAAAAGAAAGAGGACTCATAGAACAGGGGACAATTATAAGATATAATTAATATGGTGAAAAAAAATGAAAATATAGAAATTAAAAATACTTATACATTCGTGATTTCAAGAGTTAGAGAATTATAAGGCAATAAAGTAAAATCTATATTATGGAAATTTGAATTTGTTTTTATGTCGACATTTTAAAACTAATTCATTCATTTGAATAGTTTGCTTTGATTATTGTATTTTATTATTGTATTTTTTCTTATAAACACAAGTTATACCTATCTCTTAGACTATTAAGAGTATGAGAGAAATCTAGAAATTTTCAGTCTATCCGTGAGTTGAGACCTTTCTCCTTCAATTCCCAAATTTTTTTGAAAGAGCTGTCTGGTGTTTTAATCTAGGATTGGTAAAAGAGTGCCTATAGGTATAAAATCTCTCTTTAAATCTTGAACATCAAATGGAATTATTATGTGTTGTAACTGAGTTATCAAAAACAACAGTAGAAGTCTGGAATTGATTTAACAACAAGTTTATTATCTACAAGCAGACATAACGTAGAATCGAAACTAGTGAATAGAATTTTAGCTGTGAATGATTGTTTTCTGCAAAGCTACTGCTGGTACTGCTCGTCCTGCTACTCCTCTTGATGTCGGAGTATTTTTACGTCTTTCGTCCAACGGCCGAGTCCAATAATTTAACGCTTCAATAATCCTTTTCAAACAATCTTTGCATCAAAGTTTATTCGAATGCCAATTTAGGAAGGAACCATATGAAGAAACTATTGACTAAATGGCAAAAGCCAGTTTTGTATCTAGTTTGTCACAGATTTCATCCACTTCACTGAAATAATCTAAACTAAATATCCATGCAAGACAAGTTGTGTGTCATATGTAAATTACATGGCAAATTTGGAAAGCGTCGGATGAAAATCCAGGGAGTTGTGGCTGGAAAAAGGAACAGTTTTTTTGGTATTTTTTGTTATACGCAGGAAAGCTAACAGAACTAAAGCCATATTATCTTACTTCTTACATGATAGTAACTTTTGTGCGACATGTTTGAAGAAAATCGGATACAAAATGAGGAAGTTATTCAAATTTTTATTGTAATAGGAAAAACCCGATTTTTTTCACAGGTTTTTGTAATTTTTGTGTGAATCCAACGTTGCAGGAAAACTATCAAGCACTCTACACTGCGTGCCAAATTATTATCGCGGTAACTTTTTTCTAATATTTCAAAAACTATACAATCAATTCACACAACATTTTCACACAATATAGGCAACTCTGACCTGCGCAATCTCTGAAATTTTCGTACTGATCTGCGCAATGTAAACAAACTGGCGCCATATTTATTATCAGCACAGTGATTTGAGCGTGCCAAATTATTAGAAAGGTTTAGTAAAATTCCCAGAATTGAGCAAACAAAACGTTTATTAATATCGCACGTGAATGTTTATGACCAAAAGAAGCTAATAAATAAGATAATCAAACAAATAATAACAGATACAAAGAAAGG
>CAHIKZ030005136.1:1535000-1547500 GCA_903632075.3 Acanthosepion pharaonis
GCCGCTATCGTTCGTGGTCGGCGTTTGAGATTATGCGTAAATGAAGATTTGGAAAACAAAGCAACCGTTCCCACTTGGAGATTAGAAATAAAACACTCCCCACCCCGCCTAAGTGGCCTTTCGTTAAGCTAAGTTAATCTTCGTAAAAAATCTCACTGGATGTTTTTTTTTTTTTTACCCCATAACTATAAATAGTTGTAACTACTGCAATAAATGATTATAAAATAACAATAAACACACGCTTTTAAACGAGAGATAAGCAGATCCAACTCGGTCGATGCACACACACAAACACATACGAGAATACACACACACACACAAACACACATATATATATATATATAGAGAGAGATAGATAGATAGATAGATAGATAGATAGATAGATAGATAGATAGATAGATAGATAGATAGATAGATATGCTAAACGAGAGAGAGAGAGCTCAAAATATATGCTTCTAAGCGCACCTGCGTAGATAGAGTCCCACACATTTGTACTCCTGTGCATCTCGCTACTAAGGCAGCTAGGCAGACGACTAAATAGACGGGCATCAGAGAACGAACGTTCATTCCTCTAGTCGGATCACCGTCTCTGGGAGAGCTACGTACATCCAATCGGCACACAGTCTTAGTCGTTCGTTGTCGTAGAGAACGAACGCCGACACTGCCCTTGCGTGTCTTAGAACGTGTGGCTGCCGGCGCGAAATACTACCTGTAGGCAGAGCACACACGGGATTTACCCACGAGATTCTCGTCTGATTCAGGTTAGTAGCGAACACTTGTATTTTTTTTTTTTTATTTTGTTTTTTTTTTTTACATATATTTCTCTGGCGTTTAAAAATCTTTACGGACGTTATAAGAAATTATGTATTGTTACTTTTTCTTCCTGATGGTTTCTTGTATTCGTCCGTTCGAGATGCCTTCTTTCTTCCCGTTTTCACATCTATTTACGTGCACGATTTATTTTTCCATTCCAATAAAAACCTTTGCTTACCAATTATTATTATTATTTTTTTTTTTTTGGTGGCGGTGGGTGGGTTTTTTTTTTTTTTCTTTTTACCTGTTTTCTTGCGTTTTTATGTAATTAAATTTTCGTTAATTTCGTCGATGTATTTTTTTTCTTTTTCCTTTTTTTTTTTTTTAAAAAAAAAGAATAAATAAATAAATTGAAGAGCAATAATAAAGTTGCCCCGAATAAAACTCGAACTGATATTTTGGAGTTTTAGTCTCATCGGAACCCAAGTATTTTATTTAGTATTCTCGTAGTTTAACGTCCGAAAATTCCTCGAAAAATCGTTGCGAAGAATAAAAAAAAATCGTAAAAAATAGGTAATGTTTAAAAGATTCTTCAATACCTGAAGCGTCTTTCGATACACATTGCATTGTTTTCTTCCTTTCTCTTTCTAAAATTTGAATTTTTTTCTTTCTTTTCATTAATTTTTATTGTTACTTTTTTCATTCTTTTTTTTTTCATTATTTGTCCTTATTTAATTCATTCATTTATTTTTTAATTATCATTCTTCCTCTTATTTATACTCACTTTTTCATCTATTCATTTATTCTTTCTTTCTTTTTACGTTTATTTCCTTGCTTTCTCTATTTCTTATGCAATATTTACCTTTTTAATATTCCCTTTCTTTCTTTCTTTTTTTAATATTTCTTTCTTTCTTTTTTTAATATTTCTTTCTTTCTTTTTTAATATTTCTTTCTTTCTTTTTTAATATTTCTTTCTTTCTTTTTTAATATTCCTTTCTTTTTTAATATTTCTTTCTTTTTTAATATTTCTTTCTTTCTTTCTTTTTAATATTTCTTTCTTTCTTTTTAATATTCCCTTTCTTTCTTTATTTCTTTTTTAATATTTCTTTCTTTCTTTCTTTTTTAATATTTCTTTCCTTCTTTCTTTTTTAATATTTCTTTCCTTCTTTCTTTTTTAATATTTCTTTCTTTCTTTCTTTTTTAATATTTCTTTCTCTCTTTCTTTTTTAATATTTCTTTCTTTCTTAATATTTCTTTCTTTCTTTCTTTCTTTTTTAATATTTCTTTCTTTCTTTCTTTTAATCTTTTCTTTTTAATATTTTAATATTTCTTTCTTTAATTTTTAATATTTTTTATTTATTTATTTTTTAATATTTTTCTTTTTTAATATTTCTTTCTTTTTTTCTTTCTTTTTAATTTCTGTTTTTATATGTATAATTATTATACAAATGCCGTCATTTTGTTTTTTAATTTACTTGTACGATTTTCTCGAATTGATTTCAAAAGATATCCTTTTCTACGCGCTTCCGTTTCTGTCACTTCCTCTACGACTCTTTATTCTTTCTTTTTTTTCTTCTTCGTTCTGAAGATATTCGTCCAATGTCAGCTGAATGCTTCCATCGCTTCTCTCATTCATTCACAAATTCGACTCTCGTCCATTTGTTTACATGTTTTTCATTACAACCTTTCTTTCCTAATTTTTCTTCCATTCTCCATTTCATTCGAATCTGCATTTCTTTCCCCTTTTAATAGAATTTTAATTCACTATATAACATTTCATTCTTTATTGTGCTTAGCCTATTTGTTTCTTCCTCCTCTCAGTTTTTCGATAGTAGACCTTCCAAATACTTACCCGATATTATTTTTTTCTTTTTTTTTCTTTTTTTACCTAACCTTGCCCAATTCTTATTTTCTCATTTGTTTCCCCACCCCCTTTGCCTTTATTACGGGTTGAACTTTCCCCCCCTCTTATATTACAATCTTTTTCAGCCAGAATCAACAACTGCTATCACATGTCTCCCTTATTTATTTTTGTTAGAATTGTTATTTGTTTTTTATTTTTAACGTACCGATATTCAGAGAACTTAAAACGATTACTTGGTTACTTCTTTTAGTGCTTAATTTTACTTAAAATTATTGTCACATGACGCAATCAATAGTCAGTGGATTATTTAAACAAATTAGCAGTAAATTATCAACATTGCCTTTTTATAACCATCTGTCACTTATATGATTGGCAACGGTTGTTACATTTACATAAGTAGCGAATTAATCGTTCTAAGTAACACGGTTAATCGAAATACGTATTGCGTAATTCGTTGCGTTTTTAAACAGTTCTTTCAAAATTTTAGAGCTAACTGGTTTACACATGAAAGTGTCAGTAGCAGAAAATATTTGAGTGCGCGCGTAAAACTCATTATTTTTTTATATTTATATTTTCCATTGAGCACTGTTCTTCATGAAGTTAGTGTTTTTTGTGACCATTTTATAGTTGTATTACATTTTAATATATATATACACACAAATATTTAAGTAAAGGCTCTGTTTATAATAAACAGTATTAACAACATTTACCGGTCTGAATGTCCGATAAATTTTAATAGAAAATATGCGTCCTCCGACAGGAATCGAACCTCTATCCCAAACGGAACGGTCATATAGCCTAACATGCTATACAGGTTTAGCTACAAAGGAGCATCTAGTTAGCAAGGTCGATTTTACTGCTTTTAAGCTACAAAATTCCCATGATTCCCTGTAGGATACAGGTTCAATTCCTGTCGGAGGACATGTATTTTCTATGAAAATTTCTCTGATGTTCAAGTCGGTAAACGGTGTTAATAATGTTTACTATAAACAGTGCATTTACTGAAATATTTGTGTATATATAAAGAACGTATAACATTAAAATATATATAAACAGTTGTCGTAGTTAGTTCATTTCGTAGTATATATATATATATATATATATATATATATATATATATATATATATATATATATATATATATATATATATCAATTCTAACTTCGTAACATTCAGTTTAAAGAGAGCTCCATACAAGGTAGAGCAATATTCTTTATTTTAGCATAGTGCATCGGAAACATGTCAAAATCGCTACACAATTGCAGCCGTGTTTCGATGCATATCAATCATCGCACCAGGGGATTGTAAATTACTGGCTCAGTAATTTATAGTAAATTTCTTGCAAGTAATTTACAATCGCCTGATGAGATGCATTGATATGCATCGAAACACAGCTGCAATATCTGTCTCTATTTCTGGGATGAGGTATTATGTACATTATTTACATTATTCGGGCTATTGTCCTCATCTTTGTCGCCATAATTATTACAACGTTTCGGCCTTTCAGTATCTGTCTCTATTTCTGAGATGAGGTATTATGTACACTATTTACATTATTCGGACTATTGTCCTCATCTTTGTCGCCATATTTATTACAAAGTTTCGGCCTTTCATTATCTGTCTCTATTTCTGAGATGAGGTATTATGTACATTATTTACATTATTCGGACTATTGTCCTCATCTTTGTCGCCATATTTATTGCAGCGTTTCGGCTGTTGTACACTCCGGCCTTCTTCAGGTGGTTGGAATGTCAAACTGAACCCTTTATTTCGCTTACTGGGGTAGACTGTTCTAGTTCCACGTGCCATGTTTTAATGGATGTCAGTTATCAGTTATCTCCTGCTAATTTCCCTCTGAAAGTTCTCCACTGCCTTAGCCGGGTATTGGACTCACACTTTTTGGGTCCTGTCACTGGATCTAACTAACGCCTTTATCCACTGTGCCGTGTGTCCTCAAGGATTAAGGGTTCAGTTCGACATTCGAACCACCTGAAGGCCGGAGCGTACAACGGCCGGAACGTTGTAATAAATATGGCGATAAAGATGAGGACAATAGTCCGAATAATGTAAATAGTGTACAACTGTAATAGTGTAGCGATTTTGACATGTTTTCGATGTAATATCCTAAAATAAATAAATAAAAACATATATATATATATAATGTTATGTTATGTTTGCTGTAAGGAAAACACAGATTCTGGCGTTGTTTCGGGGCCAGAATATCATTACACCTAACCTAGGACGCCCCCACCCCAGTACCTCGAGATACATCCAGGTTTTGTTGGTTCGGAAGTGTCCGGTGTATGCAGATGCAGTCTTTGATCCTGTCTTTCCATCTATCTCCCATTTAATATCAACTGTGTAATAGATATAAATACGATAGTGAGAATCCCACGACGACAAGATGACGAACATTAGCCATAATGCAAATGTTTAAACTTTGCCCTAATGTCTGTGTGTGTGTGTGTGTGTGTGTGTGTGTGTGTGTTTGGCGCAGGACAAGAGAGTGTACAAAGAAAGTAATTTTGAAGACACCCGAAAGAATTTCGCGTCTCATATATCTAAAAATCCTGGTTTGCAACGCCATCTGGAGGTCTATCAGTTGAACTTTGAAGAGATGGCCTTCTGTAAAAAGAGGCAGTTATTATATATATATATATATATATATATATATATATATATATATATAAATTAATAACTCTACATATTACCTATCATATATATATATATATATATATATATATATATATTAATAATTCTACATATGACCTATCATATATATATATACATATATATATATATATATATATTATAAATTATTTGATTTAAAATATTTTTTTTCAATTAATATATTTTTTAAATATGTTTTTTTCAATTAATTTATAATATTAATGCTCTGTAAATTTACATTGAGCACTATTTTGTAAAAATAAAATATCTATAAGAACACAGATTATATATCTTACTGTTCTTTTTTTTTTTTTATATATATATATATATATATATATATATATATATATATATATATATATATATATATATATATATATATATTATGTTAGTTATATGAGTTTCATGGTTGCTCATATTTTTTTATTTAATTCTTATATATATATATATATATATTTGGGCTTGTGTGTCTTGTTAAACCGGAGTGACATGGTGCTTTAGTTTTATTTTATTATCTTTTTCTTTTATGTTGATCTATTCTCAGTGGGGTGTAGGAAACTGGCTGGTCACCTTCAGTCCCTCGGAAATCAAAGTAGTGACGTTCCACTCATTTTTCACCGGTCGCGATGAACGGGATCCCCACCTCGGAAGAATTCGTTTCTTGAGCGCTTCTTAGGCCTTAAACTCACCGCAGATCTCTAGTGAAAATCGTACATACGTACCATTGCTAAAGATGCGGGAAAAATTCTCGGATCCCTCTCCTGCTCTAGTAAGTACCTGGTACATTCAGCAATCCTTGACCGTTACAAGCGCCAAATCAGGCCGAAAATGGAGTACTGTTGTAATATATGGGCTTCAGCTGCCCAGTCTTCACTCTTCATCCTTGTGGGTGATGAATTATTTTCGACCTTTCAACTTTTTTTCCAGCGGACGAATCGTTGCAAACCATGGAAAGTTTTCAGTCGAACTGCATTCTTTAGTTCCACCACTTTTAAACATGGCCGTTAAGACACGCCATGCCAAGCACATTGGAGCAAACCACCGAAATTCTGTTTGTATTTCACTGGGGTGATCTAAGTTCTTTTAGAGTAGCTTCTACACACGAAAACTTCCTTTGTGGAACAAACTTCCATTAGGCTGATTCCCCGATGACTATACTGTTAACCTATTCAAATCTTGGTTTAACCGTTATCTTCCCCATATATCACCATAAACTCTACCTCCTCCTCTGTAAACCTCTACCTCGGGTGGCTCTTGGGCCTTGTACAGTGAGTGTAAAAAAATGTCCAAGTGTTTGCTTTTTCCGAGCGGTTTCGGCTAAATTATTAAACTTTTTCACGATTTTCTATGATACCACTAGAGTAAATGGTGTGTAAATATCATATATATATATATATATATAAGTAGTCAATATATATATATAGTAGTCAATATATATATATATATATGTAGTCAATATATATATATATATATATATATATATATATAATATCATATATATATATATATATATATATATATATATATATATATATATATATATATATAATCCCAAGAGGATAGAATCCAGGTAGAACTCAATATCCAGGACAGAGTAAGAATTTATATATATATATACATATATATATATATATATATATATATATATATATATAATCCCAAGAGGATAGAATCCAGGTAGAACTCAATATCAGGACAGGTAAGAATTTTATATATTTTATATATATATATATATATATATATATATATGAAGAAATATACTCTCTGTCTGTTTGTCTCTCTCTCTCTCTATATATATATATATGAAAAAACATATTCTTAAGGTGTGCTATATTTATGGGATAAAGTGCTCAATATCAGAGATAGAGCGTGTGTAAATATAAAAGTGAATATTGAAGTCAGCACTCAGAGGCGACAGGCTGTTTCATGCAGTCGTGAGGCCACCGACCTATAACCAACAAATAATATTCTTAAAAGTGTGCTCAATACAGTATAGAGGAAATATAATTATTTATTTGAAAATCATAGCATTAATATGTTATAAAATCACTACAAAAATATCCATTTTGTTTCAACACTGGTGTCTTATCAAGTGATGGGGTTGAATGTAACATAAGGAGTTTTAAAAGTTCTTTTTAAAACCCTTTATTCTACATTCAATACCATCACTTGATAAGACACCAGAAGTGTTGAAACAAAATCGCTATTTTTATAGTGATTTTATAAGATATTTATGTCATAATTTTCGAATAAATAATTATATATATATAAATGACAATAGGAAAAATGTAGTTATTGCTTACGCGTTTCATCCAATGTGGACTTTCTTAAAGCAAAAAACGAAATGAATTTAATTATGAATTAAGAAAGTAACTAATAATAACAAAGAAACAGAATGTCCTTAGCAACTGGAGGAATGTAGAGAATGCTATTTTCATATTGTTAACTGAAAATAACGTCAGTCATTGTCGCGTGTGGAGGATATTGTCATTATAACTGTGTTGGCTGATTCAACCATTTTCTTTTGATTTTATGATATTGTTGTGCACGTTTGTTTGGGAGAGCAATAATTGTGTTAAGAAAATGGTTTGAATCCGCCAACACAGTTATATTGACAATATTAGAATACTGCGTTTCGTCCCAAAAAGGAATTTCATAAGACTAAGCTTTTCTTTTATCGTTAGGGACAATCATCTTCATGGCAAATATAACAAACATCAGTTGCAAATTTATATTGAAAACTCTAAATAGGGAAATCGCTGAGATTTAAACTATTTTTAAAAGAAAATGACGCTCGCTGTATTGAGGTGTATGGCTTTCGATGGCCTCATGCTTTTTATCGCTTTTCTCTTTATTTTCATTTTTTTTTATCGCTATGGGTTTTAAATATACCATTAGTTTTGTCATAATATGGGCACGTGGCCGAGTGGGTAGAACGTTCGCAGTCTGACAATGAGACCCGGGTTCGAATCTCACTGATTTGTCGAGAAGGAAACTTCCTGATGTTATCGGAGTGGAAGGATCTATCCCAGCGTGCGGCACCTTTGGAAAATAACTGAAAATATACCACGGGTTGACCCAAGTCTTGTGCGTGAAATTGTGTAGATGAAACCCTTGGGAGCCGTCGCTAGCTGATAGCTGTGTGGCCTATTGTTAATCACGCTAGATAACACGCTCTCTCCCAGAAAATGTAACTAAGGTAACTCAGTATAGCTGCAGTGCAAATCACAGGTGGGTTCCGTGGGCGTTGAACAAACACAAATGTGCCTGAGCGAACGTCTACGATCGAGATTGGCTAACCTCCCTAGGAGACGCGTATCCTCGAATGCGAGTGGCCAGCTATTACATATATATATATATATATATAACAAGGAGGAAACAGATCTCAATCTAACAGGATTCTCTTTATTAAGATAGAAACGATAAAAAGCGAATAGACGCAGAATGATGTTATGTTGTGTTTGATTAGTTTTTATTGGTTAAATACGTGTCACGTGTCATGAAGTTACAGATAATATTCAAATGTGCGTTACAAACATTCTGGACGTTTGAGTGTGTAAATCCTACAGTAGGACGTTTTGATAAAATTTGTTTTGGTTTGATTTTCTTATTAAAGCATATCACGTGCGTATTTGGTATATCTTCATTGTTTTTCATGTATTAAAAAAAGATAAGTAAGATTAGAATTCACAAATAAATATGTTTTCATATATATATATATATATGTGTGTGTGTGTGTGTGTGTGTGCATTTAATTTTGCATTTCCTGGGACAAAAAGAATTCCAACGCATATAACAAAAAACAGTAATCTGACGTAGATCTGCTGACGAGTACATCAAAAAAGGGAAGAGATGAATCAACCTTCTTTTCCTGTGTAAACTTTAAGGCCTGATGTATATTGTTAAGGGACGCAAGAAATTGGTCCGCTTTAATCTCGTTATCGACGAGACAAAAAGTGTCATCAACGTAACGGAAATAAATGTCAGGTTTATCAGATTTTATTAGTACACTCTCTTCCTGGAACCCAACAAAGATATTTGCTAAGATGGCCCTAAGGGGAACCCATCGAAAACACCATCAATCTGCCTGTATATATATATATATATATATATATATATATATATATATATATATATATATGTGTGTGAAAAGTGTATATAAATATAAATAAATATATATGTATAATTATTTATATATTATATGCTTATTAGAAACATTTCAACATACAAATGCGTATGTATAGACATAACACCACCCGTATACATACATATGTCATAGCCGAAACTGTCCACATACGTTTATATATGTATGAGTCCCGACGGACGACCAAGTATGTATATGTGTCTGCATATATCGATGTTTGCGTTAGTACGATGAATGACAAAACGACGAAATTTCCCCCACCACTTCCACAATAACACCAATACACGCAATCTACATAAACCCAAATTTTTTAAAACATTAATCAGTTTGTCTGACGATCGCTAAAGCGTGAAACCCAGGGTCACAAACTCACATCTATCCAACCAAATATATATATATATATATATATATATATATATATATTGTCATCCACATACAGACTGTTTCGCTGTATCGCATTTCATCAGTGTGACTAGATATCCGACTGCCTGGAATCGGGATCGAAACTATAATTTTACCCCTGAGCTATCAGCGCTCGGTTGAGACGAAGGCTAATTTTGACGTACTTATTCTTCGAATAAATACGCCAGTGACCGAGAGGGCCCAATTCCTGGAAGAGCATTGTAGTATTAGCAATAGTAGTCATTGTTTTACAAATTTGCGCTTTCTCCCAAGAGTGCTCGACTGGAATTAAATTTTCTGGGGGCTTATATGTTATATATATATATATATTGGGAAAAATGTATAATAAAGTGGAAACAATTGCTTGTGACGCGTTTTATCCTTAAAGACTTCATCGAACTAAATGTGTTATGTTCAGTACTTCACTGGGCTAAATGTGTTATGTTGGTACGAACGTGGGGGAAACCTCACAGAATCTAAATAAAAGATTATTTTAACGCAAAAAGGGACATTTTGCAAATGCGTTGGTTGCCCACCGTAATGAAACTAACCAAATTCTGACACTGAAAACGCAAATCTGATCAAAGTAGAAAAAAATTTCACTACGACGTAATTGCCTAGAGAGTGCCTTGATCGCGAGGTAATGTTCTTGCTATATAAAAATATACACCGTTATCATATATATATATATATATATATATATATATATATATATATATATATATATATGATCGAAATAAAAGTATAAAACTTAATATTACGAGACATATAAAAAAAAAAACGCTTGAAGCAACCGGTTTCGCTCCCGCTCTTCAGGCTTCAACGGGAGATTTAAAATTAACACAGAAAAATGTACAATAAAAGGAATTGTAAAAAAAAAAAAAAATGCGAAAGGAACTAGAGACAAATGACAGCGAGTCCCAACAAACACTCACGTTTTTTGCACAAAGAAGGCTTGCGGGACCCGATGTAAAGTGCCTCCAGAACCTTTAGATGAAATAAGGAGTGAGACCGCGACAACACGGTGAACCAGTCAACACTAAATTTGGCTGCACAATCTCTGTTCTTTAATAAGTGTTCGCATATGACGGAACTATAGGTGTTCGGGACGAGTCCATTCAAAGGCAGGGTGTGATTTCTAATTTTTGTAGGAACGTGTTTTATTCTCATGTCTAAGCGCTGAGTTGTTCTCCCTATGTAGTCGGCTCCGCAACTACAAACGTATTTGTAAACAATTGAATTAATATGGTGGGGAGGGAGAACGTCTTTACACGCAGATCGAAACATGGGCCGAGTTTGAAAAATAATCCGAACTTCAGCAGAGAAAAATCAACAACGAACATTGGATGAAATTTGTTTAGCTATTTTTTCACATTTGGTACTAATCCAGGGTAATCTGAGGTAAACTGGGCATTTTTTGGACAGTGTAGAGCTAGGCACTTCTGAACTCTTCAACTTTACTACGGACAACTGAATTAACAGTATCAAGAGGATAACCCAAATTACATAGGGTATCCTTAATAAAGTCGATTTCGTCGTTCAAGAAAGGCTCAGAGCAGATCTTTAATGCTCTATGTTGGAGTGTTTGTTGGGACTCGCTGTCATTTGTCTCTAGTTCATTTTGCATATATATATATATATATATATATATATATAATGTGTGTATGGATAAACGATGAACGTTCGAAACTCACTATGGTCGATTTGTCAGGAAGGACAGTCCTGAAGTCTTGGTTGATCGTGGGGTCGATTACAGCGTGCGCCACCTTTAGAAAGTGCCTGAATACCATACCATGGGTTGACCCAAGTCTTGTCAGTGAAACTGGGTAGAGCGGAACCTTGGGGGCGGTCAATACCTTTGCTAGCACGAAGTCACAAGTCATCGTGGCCGAGGGCTTGAGTGTGCTGTCCTTGTTCAAATTGTTGATCACGCTAGATAACACGCTCTTTCCCAGAAACTGTAAGTTAGGTCTGCTCAGCAGAGTTGCAGTATAAACCGCAAGTGGGCTCTGTGGGTGTTGAATAAACACAGAGGCACCTGAGCAAGGGTCTGCAACACGGATTGGCCAGGCGCCCTAGTAGACTGCCTTAACCGGGTATTGAATTCACACTCTTTGGAAAAATTGGAGAGGGGAATTAACAGGAGATAACTGATAACTGACATCCATTAAAACATGGCACGTCGAACTAGAACAGTCTACTCCAGTGAGCGAAATAAAGGGCTCAGTTCGACGTTCAAACCACCTGAAGGCCGGGCGTACAAGGCCGAAACGTTTTAATAAATATGGCGACAAAGATGAAGGGACAATGGTCGAATAATGCAATAATGTACATAATATCTCATCTCAAATACAGACGGGCGAAGGGCCGAAACGTTGTAATAAATATGGCGACAAAAGATGAGGGACAATAGTCTGAATAATGTAAATAGTGTACATAATACTTCATCTCAGAAATATAGGCAGATACTGAAGGCCGAAACTTTGTAATAAATATGGCGACAACGATGAGGAGAATATTCCAAATGATGTAAATAGTGTACATAATACCTCATCTCAGAGATATAGAGATATACTGAAAGGCAGAAACTTTGTAATAAATATGGCGACAAATACGAGGACAATAGTCCGAATAATGTAAATAATGTACACAATACCTCATCTCAGA
>CAHIKZ030005136.1:1555000-1600000 GCA_903632075.3 Acanthosepion pharaonis
GTTGTCATTTTGGAAGATAAGGTTAGCTGTTTTAAATTTTTTATAGTAGATAATTTGAATTTTTTATTCGAGTCAATTGTGGTAGTGTATATCTTTATAATATGTCTTAGTGAAGATTCATCTTGTTTGTAGTTAATCTGCATTTGGTTTTTGTAGAAAATATTTATGTAATTTTTGACTGTATGTTCACTATCGTTGTTATTTATTTTGGGAAGAAATAGTCTAATTTGGTAGTCTATAAGGTGGTTAGGGAAGCCATTGTTAATTAGTGTCTGTTTTACGTTATTGAGTTCTTTGAGGAAGAATAATCGGGAGGATGAATTTTGGTGTACTCTTTTTAGGAAGTTTTTTTATTACTGCTATTTTGTATGAGAGTGAGAATTCACTTTTAAAGTTAAGGTGGCAAGAGTTTCTGCTAGTCGGTTTTTTATATAATGAGGTGACAAAAGTGTTGTTACTATATTCTACGAGAACATGTAAGAGTTCTTTTTTCAAAGGTGGACTAAAGAGTATCTATTTCTTTAGAGTTATTTGCTAAAATAAAAATATCGTCTACGTAGCAGATATATATTTTAGGTTTACAGACCTGTTTAAATATCATATTTTCTACATGAGACATGTAATAATTGGAAAAGCATGGGCCGAGTGGATTTCCCATACTAACACCATTAGTTTGGGTGTAAATGTTGGGTGTAAATGTTGCCATTATGGGACTTTGGTTGTGCATGCGTGTAGTAATTTTTTTAGTATAGATGGTTCGATGGATGTCGGAGGGATAGAATTATTAGTATACACAGAATTGAGGATAATGTTTTGATCGACGAGAACGTTTGTAAATAAGTTTTCGACGTCAAGTGACGCTATGAGACCTTGGTTTGGTTTAGTAGCTTTAATTTGGAGAAATTCGTGGGTGGATGTGATGCTGTAATTGGTAGCTAGGTATGGAGTGGTGGAGTCGTTCAAGAATTTTGATAGCTCATAGATAGGTGATGGGATCTGGGAAATGATTGGTCGTAGCGGGTATCCAGGTTTATGGGTTTTTATATTTCCATATAAATATCCAGGTTGGTTGTCTCCAATGATTTTTTTTTGATTTTCAGGGAACCGACTTCCGCGTTTTGAGCTGTTATTAGTTTGTTTACGGATCTTTTTAGTGTCTCCGTCGAGTTTCTGTTCAGTATGGTGAATTTAGTTCGGTCATCTATAATGTATTGTAATTTTTGTGGTAATCAGCTTTATCCAAAATTACAAAGATATTAGCTTTGTTAACTTGACAATATTTGGGTCCAAACCGAATTTATAAATAATTACATTAGTCACACAACTACATACCTATCCAGACGTCTTACGTTACACCTATCTGACCAAATATAATAACCTAGTCCAGACGTCTTACGTTACACCTATCTGACCAAATATACTAACCTAGTTCACATGTAAAAAAGATGAAAATTAATGGAAAAGAAAAAAGCTAACTCTTAATAATATTAACTATGAACACGGCCACAATAAGCTAATTGTGTTCGGAAAATAAGACATCTCTATAACACTAATGACATACAAACAACGCACACACTCAATTATATTGAACGAAAAAACATCTTTGATAATGGCTAAAAGAATAGCCGAAAGCGCTCAGAATTACAGAACATTTGGACAGTTTCTACACACTGTGTCCAGAAAAGAAAGGACTTTTTCGAACACAAGAAAAATATAATAAAATGCTTAATCGTAGTACCTTGTCTGTCGTTTTTAAAGAAACGTGCATAAATGAAGGTAAATACACACACACACACACACACACACACACACACACATATATATATATATATATATATATATAATATGAACATAAAGTCAACACTTAGAGGCGACAGACTGTGGCCTGACGATGGTATCTAGCATGAAACAGAATGTCGCCTCTAAGTGTTGACTTCTATATTCACTATATTTACACACGCTCTATCTCTGATATTGAGCACTTTATCCCATAAATATACCACATCTTAAGACTATATTTCTTCATCTATCTATCTATCTATCTATCTATCTATCTATCTATCTATATATATATATATATATATATATATATATATATATATATTCTAAGCGTAGCTTAGATATGGCACAAAGGCCCAGTGATGGGGACCCAGTGAGTATCGAACTCGCTATTCAGTCGTAATTGTTCTAGTGAGACAAACTTGCTAACTATTACACCGCCTCAGTATATATATATATATATATATATATATATATATATATATATATATATATATATATATATATATATATATATATATATATATATATATATATATATGTGTGTGTGAAGTAAGTAAATTTAACTTACCAATCCTTATTTTGAAAATAATAGTCCTGTTAAATTACAAAGTTTTAAATATATTTTATATCATCATCATCATCGTCATCATCATCATTATCAATGAATGAAAATTAAATACAAATCCGATTGAAAATAAGGAAAAGGACATCAAAAAACAATTTTTGCTTTGAAGGCTAAAAAAATAAGTAAAGGAATAAAAAAATAAATAGACAATAAAAAAGGAAAACTAAAAAATGAAATTTGATAAAAAACAACTACATTTTGTCGATTTGAAATCATTTAGATTACAAACCAGTATATCTCATTTGGCAGACGATAAGTGATCCCCAGTCATGGAAATAGGGAGAAATTGAAAAAAGCGAAGAGAACAAAACCTTTTCATATGTTAAATGTACGACAAATATCTTTTTTAACCTCACATTTCTGTTCCGAGATGAATTTTCCTTATTTTTTGATACCAATTATATTTCTTCCATTGAAATGAAAATTCTGTATTTTCCAATTCTCTTGAGGTACTTCGAAGCCATATATAAGTATATATCTATGCTTGTATATATTATGAAGAAAAGTGAAATCCTGTACGTTTGTCTGTCATAATAACATTTGATATGAAAACAAAAATAATTTTTCATAACAATAAATTTTATCTAATAAACTTTATAAAAACAAATAAATGTTGCATGGATTCAAGCTTGAATTTATATCATTTTGTAGAATGGATAAAATTATTGTTGCAATTCAAATTTGGGAAAATTTATTAAGAAACCTTTTGTCGCCTAAATTGTTTAAAATAACGGCTTAGGAAAATGAGTTGTATTTAGCGCTACATTGAAAAGTTCTTTTTTTAAAATTTAGTTTTTACTCAAATATTTTAAAATGAAGGGATATTATTCGACATCTTCGGAACCTATTACACTTAATTTGAAAAGCAAACAAACTGAAAGCTTTTGGATTGATGAAAGAATATATAAAGAGGATTTTCTTTCCAAACTTTACGCAATTGTCATTCTATTACGGTGTCAAGACTGTAGCTTTACATATGTAGCAGTGTTTTCTTAACAAGGAACGGGTGGGGTGGTCTTGACGTATTTCAGATCGGCCGTCCGCGCCGTCAGATGTTTATACTTCCTCACACATACATGCACATATGTAGACGCATGCCCACACTCATTGGTCAGTATTTTTTACAAGCTATGTATGTCTGTGTCATCCCCAAAAAACACATTAAGAAAATTCCTCCTTCAAATAAACAAACACAAATAAGCATAAATAGATCCACTTTTTAAAAAAAATAAAGCAGTTTGTTTTCGGATTACAAACTCATATCCATTGAATATATTATATATATATATATATATATATATATATATATATATATATATATATATATATATATATATATTTCAATTAAAATTGCAATTATAATTTATAAATTGAATCATTCATACAAAAAAACAAATTAAAAATGATTTAAATGGCAGAATACATCTTTACAAACAATATAAATAAGATACACCAAAACCTGTATAGGGTTTATAAATTATTTTTAAAGGTTCTTTAATTTTTACAAGTCTTTTACAGACATCATCAGGTATGGTGATTTTGTTCTTGTTTTTCTTCTCATATTTTTTCGGAACATCTATTTTCGTTGTCCTCTTATTTAAATCATTAAAAAAATCTACTATTTGTTTTTTTGTATGAATTTGTTTTTTCATGAATTTATAAAATTATATATATATATATATATATATAGAGAGAGAGAGAGAGAGAGAGAGAGACTTGACCTTCTAGGCTTGGGTGGCAAACAGCCTAACGGAAGAAAAATTGTCAATTTCAAATCGTGTAGAATGCAAAAGACCGCCCCGCCACCCCGAAAATTCGTAGATGTTGAAGAAAGGGCGTCTGTTGAGACCCATGATCGCATCAATCCTGGAAGAGTATGATATTTTTATATTCTTACACCGAACAGTTTTAAATAATTGTTAGTATCATGAAACGATTTTGACAGTCGCTTCCATACAGGAAACATTCGTCGACCAATCAGCGTTAATATCAATTGAAATTTATAAAATCTTTCTCTTAACACAATTGTTAAAAAATGGCTTTCGAAGTTCCCTGTTATTTCTCTTTAAAGTAGACATGGGAGTTTCTTTCCTAACTTTTTGTTTAAAGTAGCGTGGAATGTCATCAGTTTGATCATATTATTGTCCCTTTAGTTACATATGCTATCTATTTTAATTGTTGCTGCAGTTGGAAGTCTTCAAGTGATGTGTTTGTTGTTATTTGGTTAAATTCTTTGTTTGGGACTGTTCAGCGTCAGTATATAAGATCTCATGAAGTATTGTTTTGTTTAAGACCAAACGGATTTCATTCGCGTGAAACCATTTTTTAATCATTGATCTGATTAAACGGCTGTACGTAGCTGACAGAAAAGCAAAATAAACCCCCTTTTTATCTTAAAATGTTACCAGTGTCCAATAATAACGCTTAGCAATTTGAGGTTTTTATATGAAACCATTTGTTTGGGTCTAGATAACACACCAATTCTTTCTAATATCTTTTTAGATATCGATACACACACGCGTGTGTATGTACACCCTTGTGTAAAATAATAGGGTCAACCGCTTTAGTTTTCTTTCTTTCACCATACGGTCAGTTTTATAGTGACAGAGTATAATCGATTTTTATTTTTCCTCAGATTAGGTCATTTGCAGTGGCGTGCAGTAATATGAATCTATTTTCGGTGTGTATGATGAAATTTGTTAGACCTTGAAAATATTGTGTCATCCGGGATTAAATCAGATTTTCATCAAACCCAGACACTATTGTCTCGACTGTCGATTAATAGTCCTACGGCCATTATCTGCGATGGACGTTACTCCAAGGAAGCGTACGAAAATTGTAACGCTGCACGAAAATGCCTTACCAGTGAGCAAATCAAATTATTATCAACTGGCTCGGAAACTCCTGATTTAAATCCAATCGAGAATCTGTGATCAATCTGCAAGGAACGACTTCGTGGAATGGACATAGAAAGTACTAACATGTGAAGTGGGTCATGTTTCATTGGAAAAATACGAAAAAAAAGTAAATAATAACGGAATTATTCTCTTAATTAATTTGAACAAGAGTATATCGATATCTGTGAAGCTTTTTTTTAATGTGTATGATAATTTGGTTTGGTTTTGTTTTGTTTACGGCATATCAACCTCAATGGGTTATTTAATGCCGACAAAATTTTTATTGCTGGTAATGTTTTTCTTTAAAATCTATTTCTGGGAATATTTTTCCTTGAAGAAATCTATAGCTGGTCATATTTTTTCCAAAGAATGTATAGCTGTTTGTATTGCTGGTATTTTTTTAAAAGTATTGCTGATAATAATTTTACCTTTAAAAATTATTGCTGGTAATAATTTTATTTTACAAAGTATTTCTGGTCTGGCATTAAAACCTATTTTTGCACAAGTTTGGGTGTTAAATATTTGCCCATAGCTGGGACCCTAACAGGTGCTACCACCTCGGGTCAGGGTGAACCTGGGAACACCTGCAATTAAGAGGTGGTTCCATGCTTCTCAAAACCTCCTGATCAGAGGACTTGCTGTTGGACATAGTTTATCGTCGTACCCGGGATGCTGGATGTAGTTTATCGTCATACCCAGGAAGGTTATGATAATTTAAGTGGTGATGAATGATGATTGGAACTCGTATGAGTTTCTCTTTTCCTTGTTCGAAGCAACCAATGTGACTGTGAGGGGGTACTATTTTCGTTAGTTTACCACTTGATAGAACTTGTCTTTATCAACGGCTGCTACATGCAACAATTTAAAAGGATGTGAAGCGTGGTTCAGCTCAATACTTGATAAACAGTCAGAACCTGGTCATAGTGACTAATGTGGCCTCAGAAGAAGGCTAGTTATATTTAGTATAACTAGTTTTAAGCCGGGAAATTTCACGGTTTTTTATTTGAATTTTCTGATGAATCGTAATTTTTCAGTTAATGATTGAATAAGCTCATGCCGAGTTCTACGACAATAAAATATCTGTAGAAACTCCCTTATCGCATTGTTAAACATTTGAGCTTAACAACTTATTTCGATAGCAATCATAACTGTGAATTCTGGTTGAAGTAATGCTTTTAAAAAGTCAGGAGGTACAAAATGTCTGTCATTGGAATAAAAATAGGTTTGGAATTTTTCTCAAAAATTAATTAAAAGTGGAAAACGCAATATTAAACTTTCTATTCTACCAAATTATTATAAAACAACTAGAAATGCCCGTGAAAATTTTACGTTTTCCATCTGATTAATCTTAATTCTTAGGTTAATGATGGAATAAGCTCATGGCGAGTTTTACGACAATAAAATATCTTTGGAAATCCGCCTATCATATTGTTAAGTATTTGAGCTTAACAACTTTAACAAAATATTACAATAAGAATCATGTTAATATTAAGGCTGGTCGTTAATTTAAGAAGTTGGTACAAATGAAAATTGACAACTTTTTTTCTATTTCACTGAAGTAGACGATGCATTTTGTCTTTCCATGCTATCATAACGGAATAGCCTATTATTCATGAGGTATTAATACGAGACGTTAAACATTTCTATTTTTCTTTAATTTTTTTCACTGAAACCAAGTAGCGTTTCTGATGTGTCTTTTTTTTCTTCTTCGGGAGTAAAATTGAATAGTTCATTATTAATGAAGCATCAACATAGCGTAGCGGTCGTGCGAACTAAGGAAAGGAGAGACAAACACAATTATTATGATTGTTGTTGATAACGATGATCATAGCTGGACTGAGTTGGTTGGGATATATATATATATATATATATATATATATATATATATATATATATATACAGTGTTTCCATAAAGTTCGTGTGCACTTTAAAAATTTATAATTTTATTTGTATTTGCGATACAAATAATTTATAAAAAGGATTAGAAAGAAGTAAATCTACATGTTTTAAGGTTTTATTGAAATTTTATTTAAGTTTCCACATGTCCTCCATCATTAGCAAAACAAAGGATAATACAATTTTGCAGTTCACGGAAAACATTTGCCGACTGATTTACAGTAATGCCTGAAATCACATTAGTTATTTTACCTTTCAAATCTTCTAATGAACTAGGTTTGGTTGCATACACACTTGTTTTCACATGTCCCCATAAAAAAAATCTAATGGTGTCAAATCTGTCGAACGTGGAGGCCAATAAAAAGGTCCATCCCTTCTGATCCATCTTTTAGGAAATTCCTGATTTAGAAACTCTCTAACATGCAGAGCAAAGTGACAAGGAGCTCCATCTTGTTGAAACACTGTGTTATAACATTTTTTACAGATTATTTCTATCGTAAATACAAATAAAGTTATAAATTTTTCAAAGTGCACACGAACCTTATGGCCTTATATATATATATATATATATATATATATATATATATATATATATATATATATATATATATAATACGTGTGTGTCGACAAAATCCAGAGACGGATATGCAATGTGATAGGTTCTAATCTGGCATCTTGGCTACAGTCACTTTCTCACAGACGTACTGTGGCTTCTCTCTGTCTTTTCTACAAATATTTTTTAGGGCAACTGCTCTGGCAAGCTACTTTCACCGTTTCCCCAACTTTATGAATTTAAGCGTGCTACTAGGTTGGCATTTCGGTCCCAACTTTTCACTGTCGAAACTCTTGTACTACTTCAACAGCTTCTTCTCTCGCACTTCTCGTTAGTGGAACTCTCTTCCTCTTACTTTCTTCCCTGATAGCTATAATCTTCAAATATAATGTCAATCGACATCTTGTGATGCCTTGATCCTGGCCTTCTCTTTAGCCTTTCATCAAACACCCCTCTTTACTCTTGCTCTCACTTTCTGTAACCCCTTGAGTGCTAGTGGCACTCTCGCCTTGCTTGGGGTGAAAAGCTTAAAAACATATATATATATATATATATATATATATTACCTTAACTTGGTACTACTTATATTACCGTAAATTGATCAAACCAAAATATAACGATTAAAAACAGCGAGACGGGTTTATTCTTCTTCTCTCATCAGGGGAGAAAATAAAGGGCAAAAATTGAACATAGCGACTAAAAATATACAACCCTAGACTAATAATCTATAACTTTACAGGCTATTTACCTTTGAGCCCACCAAACAATCTTTCTGCTTGCAGAGAGAATGCTGGTAGGACTTAATACATTCGGATTCTAATTGATGTCTATAAAACCGGCACACTATTAATTATATACTGGATATGAAATTATGAAGTATAACCAAAATTTCCGATATTCAGTCGAATGAGGGCGATTGCCACCCCCTGGGGTTGAGGATAAAGATTTTTTCTTAGATCTTTTCATTGTGCTGTCCAAAACTGAGTTCTAAGAAAATGAATTATTCTTCCACTCAAAATCTGGAACTAACCGTCCTCCGATTAGACAACCAATCAAATAATGTCTATTATTAACTTCTCTCATCTTTGCCTGTTCATTACTTGTATGTGCGCTAATATAAACAATTCTTTGACCTTTCCAATTCACTCGGAGATCCCATCATAGGTGACATATTTAAAACAATGCGTCTCTATTTTAATATAGATTCTCCCTTCTGAGGTACTTATCTTGTTGTTATAAAATTTTACGTCTTTCATTATTTTCAATGAATGAATCTTCATTAGAACCAAATGAATTCTTCCGCCATTTTTGTCTTTATCAATAAGCAGACGAAAATATTTCTATAGAGAGCACTCTGTTATAGTATGGAATAAATTCACAACAATGAAGAGTCGAGGTATCAAACTCACTGTTAATGGCTTGTGAGCATCTCATTTATTATCAATCCCTGTCAAGGTTTTGCATTTATATCTCCTTAAATGAATTCCTTCCTGAAAAAGGCACGTTAATATGCCTGGGTGGGGGCATTGTTCGTTATCAGTAATGTTTTTATTGTCGTTTCGGTTTGAATGTCAAAGACTACCTCTTAATATATATATATATATATATATATATATATATATATATATATATATATTTCTGTATTTCCTTCTTTCATCCACATTACATTGATAACGACAGACAAAGTACTTTTATTTAGTTTTTTATACAATTTCTTATGCGATCTAATAATTTTTTTTCTTTTCGGATGATAAGTTATATAAAAACTGTGTGAATGTTCTTTTTATCCGAGCGCTTTCGGTTATACATTTAGCCATTTTCAAGGATTATATTTTAACTGCTAAATTAAGAAATAGTTTGTTGTATGTATTATAATATGTTTTCATTTTTTGTTTCAAAACACGGTCAAGATATTATGTCCATGTTCAAAGTTAATATTATTAAGTGTTGTTTTTATTATTAAGGCGTCCATTATTTTTAACCTTTTTTTGCATGTAGATGATGCTTTTATATTAGTGTTGTCAACAAGTATGTTACGAATAATTTCCGGTTGGTCTCCATGAATATTTAAAAGGGATCTAATTGAGCTGTTGTCAGAAAGGTGTAGAGTGAGTCTGCGTATCAAACATGTAGTGTGGCCTATATAATTATTTACGAATTTTGATTGTTGAGGAATACAATTCCTTAATGGGCATTTAAATTCGTAAATAATATTTGCCCTATTTAATTTTGTTCTAAGAGGGGAATTATTATTTTTAACTATAAGGCTAGAGGTTTTAATTTTTTTGTAATAAATTATTTAATTTTTTTCCTATTGTCAACTGGTGTTATGCATTTTTTTACAATGTTCTTAATTCTGAAATCATCCTGTTTATAATTTTCGTTCATCAGATTTTTATAATAAAATATTAATATTATTGTTTATGTTTCTATTCTCGCCGTTGTTATTAGCTAACTTAGACAGAAAACGCCTAATGTGGAAATCCAACAATTGATTAGGAAATCCGTTATTAATCAGCGTTTGTTTTACATTTTTTAATTCTTTAAAGAAAAGCGCGCGAGAGGATGAGTTCTCGTTCGCTCTCATGAGGAAATTTTTAATAACACACACACATACACACACACACACACACACACACACACACACACACATATATATATATATATATATATATATATATATATGGATATGTCAATAAAGACAAAATGAAAACGATTCTTTACCAAAGCGTTTCATACTGTGATAGACTTAAAGCAAACGTGAGCATTTTATTTTGCCTCATGTTTCTATAAATAGAAGTTCTTTGCTGGAATCGGCTTTAGCATGCTAGTTTTATAAAAAAATAAATCTTTAATTTTACTTTTGGATTAAATTAAATTTAATACTTAAATCATTTAAATAAGTATAAGTATATTAAATTTCAACTTGCAGTATTTTAATTTTATCTTTATTGTAAAAAGAAAAAAAATCGGAGTGAGAATGAAAAAGTGACATTGAGAATTTTATCACAACATTAATTTCATATTTCTCCCTATGACATTGTTCCTTAAAACAATGAACATGTTGATTATAAACTTTATTTTTTACGAATAATTTCTCCTTTACTTTCTCACGGGTATTTTTAAAAAAGGTATTGAATTTTAATTTTAGTGTCTTTCGTCAAAAGACAAGACAGAAATGTAATTTTTTCACTCCAGAATTAATGTGAAATGATATTTATTAAGAGTTTTATCACAGAAAATTAACGTCAAAATTAAACTTTGTAAATTTCATTTAATAATCTTCAAATGTTCTTAAAATTTACAGACAAAAAAGTAAAAAAAAGACAATGTCTCTTAAACTGTGTAAAACTGTCATCACGAATTATATCACATGAACTTGTTCTTCTCGATAACGATAAACGTATTGATTATAAAATTGAATTTGATGAATAATTTTTGTTCTTCCTAATCTATTTTTTAAAAAGTATGTTAATTTATATTTTACCATTCTTCGTAAACAGACAAAATATTTTTCTAGTGCGAAATTAATGAAAAATGCCATTTAAGAATTTTCTTGCATAAAGGTAATGACATAATTCCGTAAATTTTATATTTTACCAACGTTCTTAAATATATACAGTAAAAGATTCGTAGTTATTTTATTAAGATGCAAATCAATTAACAGGTAATTTAGAAGATTTAAAGTTGCATTAACCTGTATTGGTAAGGATTTTTAAAATTTCTATTTATTTTCAATCCTTTCATTTTTTAAAATCTAAAATTACCATAACTGAATTATAAATCGTATGACCTGGAGTCGGCTAATCCATACAATCGCTTCTAAAAGAATGTTTTTTTATACTTAAACCTATAGTTAAACTTCCACAGCACACTTGAACATATAGTCAAATTTCTTCCGCTGTACATTTGAACCTTTCAAAAATACGCTTTTAAGTAGGCGCTCGAGGGGGTCATCAGTGATATTTTGATTTGGTTCATCAGGGAGTTTCGGGTCTTTCAACACCCCCATCACCAAATCGGCCCAATCAGGGGAGATTAACCGCTGATTCCCCCTCACAATTAAACGGTAACAGCTACTCTGGCCTTTTTAAAGAATTAGACGAAGAAAGACTACATATTCCGCACATCCGATTGGATGCTTGTAACAACCAATCCGCTGCGCGAAGTATCTTTAAATGGCCCGCGGTGAGGACTGCCTTATAGTTAAACTTCCGTGGCACACTTGAAACTATAGTTAATTTTCCGAGGCCAATTATTATAAAAACAGCGCAAAACTTGATTTATTTATGAATACAAAGAAATCAATTTATTATAATTTATAAAAAAAGATAATAATTAGAATCCTTAAAGAAAAACCATTTTATTCATTTTTCTGTTTATTATTATTTTAAATTTAATGAGATGCCTGAGCTTGGCATTTTTAGAATATCAATTTTGCATCGTCTTGTAATTTCTATTTCCTAATTGAAAACTTGTCCATTTTTATTGAACGCTATAGCATAAAAAAATTCATTCCGTACGAGTTACACGTTATTTTCAATACTTGCACAATGAAGAATTGCTGAATCATTCCCGAAATCAACTTTGCATGATTTCGACATATATCGGTATTCCTTGGCAAGTCTTTGTTAGAAGACACCATCTTTGGTCGTGTCGCGCAACCTCATTTCTCACACAACGCCTACTTTATATATTATGTATACATTTATTAATTTAAAGGGGTTTATATGTATATATATATATATATTGTGCTTTGGACTTCTTTTGAACATAATTTAATTAATGACATTTAAAAAATTTCGCGTGTACACCTCTCACGGCAAAAGAGGTGTGCTGCGGTTGAAAATCATTGCGATAAATGATGGCAGATTCACGCATTGAAAACATTATACTTTCATATAATGCTAAATTCCATAGTTTAAATCCTTCAAACATTAGAATTTAATATTGGCACACTTTTTAGGACCACCCTGCATTTTTTTTTTTTTTTTGCAAAATAAGTTTAGTTAATATTGTTTAAATTTCAGTAACCGAAATTCTTTGCAAAAACTGTAAAAAAAAGTAATCTTTAACAGCTTGCCGGGTAAGTATATTGAACAAAATAAGTTTCATAATCTTCTCCTATAAGATCAGAGTGAGATGGAACGGTGATTAAAGGAGGAACTCCGAGACAAAAAGCCGTGTTGTTTGTGAAAGTCATTTTATCTCTGTTTATAAAAGTAAGATCACAAAACCCCACATCAGTATTGGATCAATTGCCATCAAATGTATTGCCAAGTTCTGAAATAAATAAATGAATAAAACTTCTCTTTCTGTAAGCAAAATGATGACGTTTCATAATTTCTAGAAAAATACATAATTATCAGTTTTATACATGTATTTCTCAATATTGATCAACAAGATTTTGTGCCAACCGTTTGCTCGCAATAAATCTAAGAACCTTAGAATCTTATTTGTTGATGTTTCACATTGGAAGTATTTAAATTTTCTGTATTAAAATCTTTTGAAAATTCTAGGTTTTAATGTTACCATGCTTATATATATATATATATATATATATATATATATATATATATGTGTGTGTGTGTGTGTGTAAACCTTCTCTTTGTAAACAGAAGAAATTTATATTACACCTCCAACTAATTAACATTATTATTTTTTATTTTTTTTATTTTACCCACCAATAAACTTTCTCCATTGTTCTTTTTTTTTGTTATTAGATAATTTACTCTATTTACCTCGATTTAGCTCTGTTAAGCGAGGTACGAAACCGGTTAGCAAGCCCGTTTTTCATTGTTACTTTTTTCTTATCATGAGTGGTAATAATAAAACTAATTTTTGTCTATTCGTGGCAGTGATAAGATTTTATACCACCAAACATATCTTTATATATATATATATATATATATATATATATATATATATATATATATATATATATAAAATAGTAAAAGAAAGAACAGTAAGATATATAATCTGGTGTTTTTATTGATATTTTTATTTTTGCAATGCATAACATATTTTTATTTTTGCAAAATATAACGTATTCTAACCCAAACACTCATTTTAGAAAGAATCTTTATGTATACAAGAACGAATTTAACGGGAAAAAAATGCCAAAAAACTTTTTGTCGTTGATAAAAAAAACAGACGATATATTTTTAACGGATGTCATAATTCGTTAAAAAATACACCCCTACCCTCCCTAAACTTAACCATTTTATCGAAAGTAACTCATAATTGATACAACAAAAGTTAATAAAAATGAACACGCTACCGCCCCTAAATGATTGGATTTCTCTGTATCCTTAGAAACAAAAAATTATGAATTGTATGTGCGTTTAAAACTCAGTAAATTTAAAAACAAGTTATTCCAAAATTCGCTTGAAGATAAAATAGTACTAATGCTTTTAATTTAATTATGTAATTAAATTTGAAGTATTTAGTTTCGGTTTTTGAAACATGATAATTCATATTTTTAGATCAGTTAATCTATATATATATATATATATATATATATATATATATATATATATATATATATATTTTTCTTTCGAAGATATTTATGTTTCTCTGGTGACACGTCAATGAAATAATACATTATCTTAGACAGATATCAATTTTAAGTTACTATCTCTATGTGATGAGGTATTAGGATTATTTACGTTATTCGGATTTTTATCCTCATTTATTCGTAGCAATTTTTGGAAATTGTCAAAGACAATAGAGATATTAAAATCCGCGAAGAAAAATTAAATTTAGATGATGAACGCCTGATATTTCTTTCGAATTTTCCAAAGGAAAATGGTAAAAATTTGAACAAAGTAAAGAAAAAGAGTTAACTCCCTTTTAATCGACACTAGTTTCGTCATTAAACATACATGCAAATGTTTAATTGATTATTATAAAATTTGCTAAGCAGTGAATTTAAAATTTTTAGTATCTGTCCATATTTCTGAGATAAGGTATTATGTACACTATTGACATTATTCGGACTATTGTCCTCATCTTTGTAGCCATATGTGGCACCATTTACGAGGCAGAGAAAGGAAGAGAAAGAAAAGAAGGCAGAAAGAAAGGCGAGACGAATCGTAGGTGATAAGCAGCCACACACACGGCTAAGAGACAAAATATTGATAAGTAACAAATGAAAAAGGGTGTCATTACAATGACAGGGAATTTCTGAGTAAAAAAAGTAAGGGAAAGAAAGAAGGAATCAGATGTGTTTTGATAACGGCTGTGTTATCTAGGTGCGTAAACGAACGGCTGGACCACTGGCCAGGGAAAAATTCAAGTGAAAATGCTATTTCGATAAGTGACGAGAAACAGGCCACTAAAAAGGACTTTGGACAGATATGAAAATTAAATGCCCACAAGCAGTGCCGCTGACCGAATTTTTTTTCCGACGAAACAACTTTGGCTTGCGATAATAAAATTATGTTATCAGGAATATGTACCGAAGGAAAATGAATGGGGACCCAGAAGTGTTTTTCTTTCTTCCTTGGAGGCGACAGACTGACTGAAAACTTTGGGGATAATTCTTTTTTTGAAGCCATGTTAAGAAGACCACCCATCTTGATAAATTAGCGATAAAATACCTGACAAACACCACGTGTAAAACAAGAGTTTTCATATTGTCCGTTGCGACTAGAAGGGTGATAACGGCGATTGAAAGGAAGAAAAGGGAAAGAGAAGAGATAATTTTTTTTAGTTAAGCAAGATATTTTTTTTCCTGAAACAAAGCCACGGATTGTTCACGCCCGACTAAGACATCATTGGTCAAGTGGTGATCACGTGACGCACGAAGGAGGAGGAAAGATACCCGACCAAGACCTCATTGGCCGAGTGGTGATCACGTGACGCACGAAGAAGGCTGTCGACGCCCCATCCAGAGTATAAGTATGAGAATCTGCTACGAAGAAGTGGGGAGGGCAGCTTACGCCCCTCAGAAGTATGGTAAGAAAGTGGGAGTGAGGAAAGGTTCCCAAAAATGGAAAAGAGTGGAAAATCCCTAACCAGAAATAAAAGAGGTGGATATGTATTTAGAATTATCGAGGAACCCCCCCGACGCCAACAGACCCACCCCGGTTTTGGTTGGCGTCAGTAAAAGCGAGGCCCCAACAGGCAGAAATCAGTTCAGTCCAATTCTGGCTCCAGCGGACAGTTGAGTTTCCAGAGTTTAAGCCGCCTCGAGATAGCTGACCAAGATTCACGCAAATTTAGGACTCCTCTTCAACCCAAAAACAATTATTTTGAAGAGCGACTTAGAACCAGACCACCGAAATAAGTTTTTTCGACTTTCGTCCAAAGACACAATTGAAACGCCAATTTCTTAGAGCAAACAACTTGAAGCGTTAAAAACTTGCCTAACGGAAAACGACGTGTCACAATCCACAGAACGAGTCGGGAGATAGGTGCAGTCCTATGTATCGAACAACTAGACATAAAGTTTGTTACCTTTTTCTTTGATACTTTGAACTTTTTGAGTTTTCATTTTGTTTTCTTTTATGCATATTTTGTAGTATCACCCCCGTTGAACTCAGTTTGCATTACGGCCCCAACCACTGTTTGATCTCGTCTGCCTAAGATCAATTCACAACGTGGGTAGGCGGACTGGGGGTCAATGCAGTTACCTTGGTAACCAGGCGTTGGAAGCGAGTTGGGAACGACGAGGCTGATATCAAATCTAACCAGATTCCCACCCGAATCACCAAGAGGTTAGAACGTCACATTTGGGTGCCGCGACCAATACCAAGCCAGTTGGTCGTCACAGGACGAGACAGCACGACTGACGCGACAGGCGGACGTCACGTTTGGAGCAGCGACACCCGAACGGAGCAGCGAGGAGCGAACAGCTGGCGCCGCGGCGAGGACGTCACAATTGGTGCTGTTTGGGGACGTCACAACTGGTGCCGTGGTAGATCAGGATAGAACGTCACAGTCGGTGCTGCGACCGGGGGACGACGTCACACATATTTATTACAACGTTTCGGCCTTTCAGTATCTGTCTATATTTCTGAGATGAGGTATTATGTACACTATTTACATTATTCGGACTATTGTCCCCATCTTTGTTGCTATATTTATTACAACGTTTCAGCCTTTCAGTATCTGTCTATATTTCGGAGATGAGGTGTTAAGTACACTACATACATTATTCCGACTATTGTTCTCATCTTTGTCGCCATATTTATTACAACGTTTCGGCCGTTGTACGCTCCGGCCTTCTTCAGGTGGTTGGAATGTCGAACTAAACCGCTAACTTGGGTAGACTGTTCTAGTTCCACATGCCATGTTTAATGGATGCCAGTTATCAGTTATCTCCTGTTAATTCCCCTCGCCAAGTTCTCCACTGCCTTAACCAGGTATTGAACTCACACTCTCTGGGTCCTGTCACTGGATCTAACCAACGCCTTTATCCACTGTGATATGTGTCCTTTTTAATCATGATGAATTTATTTAGAAACTATTGGGTGGCCAGTGAAAAAGCAGAAAATTTATTATCACTGTTTTATCTCTCAGCAATAATTGACCTTGAATAACCTTGAATAAATTCCTTGAATCTTCATGACCTTGAATAAAGCTACTGCCTCCTGGTTACAACGCTTGCAACTTTGAACATTCAACAAAAATTTCTAACATATACGGTCATTGTTCAGTTTATGTATGATTTATTGTTTTGTTGTTTTGGTTTATAGCATATCAAAACCTCAGTGGGTCATTTAATGCCAACAAAACTTTTGAAATAGATTCATAGCGATAGTTTTTTTTAAAAAAAGGTGTGTATATATATATATATATTTAAACTATTTTTCAATTACTCATATTTTTAGTACAATCCAACTTCTTTTAGGAATTTTACAATCTTGGATGGTTTTATTTTTGTAAAAAGTTTTAAATTTCTCACTTGGTAGATAATAATTTTCCTTCAAAAATTATTGTTGGTAATATTTTTTTCTTACTACAAAGTATTTCTGGTATTAAAACCTATTTTTACACAAGTTTGGGTGTTAACTATTTGCCCATAGCGGGGACCCTAACAGGTGCTACCACCCCGGGTTAGGGTGGAACTGGGAACACCAGCAGTTAAGAGATGGTTCCACTCTCCACAAAATCTCCTGATCAGAGGCCTTGCTGTTGGACGTAATTTATCGTCTTACCTAGGACGCGGATGTAGTTTATCGTCATACCCAGGACGGGTTTGTGCATGAATCATGATAGCTAAATAAATGTCTTTCTGAATTTAACACTTTTATACTGGGTACCCTGTATATTTGAAATATTAAAAAGAGTTTCTGGGTTGTGTATATTTTATACCAGGGTAGAATATTATTGAAAAATTTCATATTGGAAAAATATTTCTTCAATTGAATGCTGATGTTAAAAGATACAACTTTGATCCATGGCATAATGCCTCAAAATATGCATAATTTTTGGATGAAATGGCATATCAAACATTTGATAACTTACCAGGCCTTGAAATTCGAATCTCTAAAGATATTAAAATATCATTTTTTATTTCGTAGCTTATGTTAAATGAAAAAAATTGTTTCACTGGAGAAGAAATATTTAATAATAAAACATTTTATTTTTTAAATATATGAAGATTTGTGGAAAGAAATACATTGTAGTAATTTAAAAATTCCATTAGATACCACTTTTCAGTAGGCGTTGTTCTCTCTTAGAATGTTTGGTGTTGTTAAATTGAAAACTTGCAGGAATTCTTTGACAAAGAAAATGTTTATATTAGTTTCTCAGATGCAGCATTTCAATATGAAAACAAAATGCGCGATTATATTGTAAAATATATTTTATAAAAATTTTAATTTCTTTGATTCTTCTAAAGTAACTCAAGAACTAACAATAAAAATGTTGAAATTATCTTAAAATCTTGTATCTATCTATCTATCTATCTATCTATCTATCTATATATATATATATATATATATATATATATATATATATATATATTTCTCTTGTGCAATTCCTATAAAATCTTTATATTAAAAATATTTTTTTTCAAGTCGTACAAAATATGCTCATTGATTGATTCGCTTTTTTACGGGTTATTAACCCTTTGCAGGTTATGTAAAGCCAGGAAATATTTTTAGATTCTGAGATTTTTTTTTAGGTAATAATGGTTTAATAATATCTGAGTAATTAACCCATAGCTGGAGGGGAGAGGAGGTGGATGCATACCTAATCAGAGTTTGATAAATAAACAAGAAATTATAATGTGGATATAAAGTGGGGGATCAATACTATATTAAAATCAATATATAAAATGATCCCTCACTTTAAGACCACTGTAGTTTCTATATATCTATATTCCAGAGAATAGAAATAAATCTAAAAGACATGTCTGTGTAGCTAATCAATATTTCAGTGATTGATTGATTGTTCCGTTTTTTACGGCTTCTCAACCCTTTGCAAGTTATTTAAGGCCAGAAAATATTTTTACATTCTAAGAAATTTTTTTATTCTTATGGGAGAGATAATAATAATAATTAACTTACTAATTAACCCATCGATGGAGGGAGAAGAGGAAGTGAATATAACGAATTTAACTGAAATAGGAACCCGACTATCAATACAGAGTTATTATCTATCACAGCATCTGCACATCCAAGATTACAGCAACTGGTATTTCCAAGCGGCCAAAACCAATCTAGCCACTGACCGAGCCTGACGTTACTTCGGTGATTGTATGGAAGGCGCTGATTCAACTGGATGCAAACGTAAGCATAAAATATGTTCAGGAAGCTACATTAAAATGGCACAGTTATCCACCCATAGAAATATTCGCCAGGTAATCTTTATTTTAAAATTTCTACCATTTTTATGTATAATGGATTGCTGAACTTCCTAAATTATCCTGATAATACAATATTTACATTATTCGGACTATTGCCCTCATCTTTCTTGCCATATTTATTACAGCGTTTCGGCCTTTCAGTATCTGTCTATATTTCTGAGATGAGGTATTATGTACACTATTTACATTATTCGGACTATTGTCCTCATCTTTCTTGCCATATTTATTACAACGTTTCGGCCTTTCAGTATCTGTCTATATTTCTGAGATGAGGTATTATGTACACTATTTATATTATTCGGATTATTGTCCTCATCTTTGTTGCCATATTTTTTACAAAGTTTCGGCCTTTCAGTATCTATCTATATTTCTGAGATGAGGTATTATGTACACTATTTACATTATTCGGGCTATTGTCCTCATCTTTGTCGCCATATTTATTACAACATTTCGGCCTTTTAGTATCTGTTTATATTTCTGAGATGAGGCATTATGTACACTACATACATTATTCGGACTATTGTCCACATCTTTGTTGTCATATTTAATACAACGTTTCGACCGTTGTACGCTCCGGCCTTCTTCAGGTGGTTGGAATGTCGAACTTAACCCTTATTTCGCTAACTGGGGTAGACTGTTCTAGTTCCACATGCCATGTTTAATGGATGTCAGTTATTAGTTATCTCCTGTTAATTCAACTCTCCAAGTTCTCCACTGCCTTAACCAGGTATTGAACTCACACTCTTTGGGTCCTGTCACTGGATCTAAACAACGCTTTTATCAACAATGCGTTAGTTAGATCTAGTGAAACGTATGTGTGTGTGTGTATGAATGTATGTGTGCGTATGAATATATGTGTGTGTATGAATGTATGTGTGTGTGTTTATATATTTCCAAATTTTCATTCGATTTCGATGAAATTTTTTTGTTGATAGATAATTCTTTAGTGCCGGTTTTGAGTCGAAATTGTTGGCGACAATGGCTCTCCACGACTTCCTCTCTCAGCAACGTTTTACTGTTTACTATCTCTTCTTGAATCTATATATCTTTCATAAAAAAACTTTAATAAAAATATTTTAAATTATTACAATAATATTACTTATGCTATTTTACATTATTCGGACTATTGTCCTCATCTTTGTTGCCATATTTATTACAACATTTCGGCCTTCTTCAGGTGGTTGAAATGTCGAACTGAATCCTTCATTTCGCTCACTGGGGTAGACTGTTATAGTTCCACGTGACATGTCTAATGGGTGTCAGTTATCAGTTATCCCCTAATTCTTCTCTCTAAGTTCTCCACTGCCTTAACCGGGTATTGAACTCACACTCTTTGGGTCCTGTTACTGAGTCTAACTATCGCCTTTATCCACTGTGCAATATTTCCTATATATATATATATATCGTTGTGATATTGCATCGAGGATTGTTTGAGTAACACCAGCGCTATATGTCCAATATATCATAATTATATATATATATATATATATATATATATATATATATATATATATATATATATACGAATAAATATATTTTTCAGAAAAGCTATATTTATGCGATAAAGTGATCAATATCAAAGCGAGATAGAGCGTATGTAAATATAAAAGTGAACATTGGAATCAACACTTAGTGGGGACAGGCCGTTTCCTCCAAAAAAATGCAATCATCAGGCAATAGGGTTGTGTTTTTCTTGACTGTAGTCAAGAGGAAATAAAACCCATCTGGCTTGAAGATTGCGTTTAATATGAAACAATCTATAGCCTTTGAGTTGTAACTTCAATGTCCATTCATTAATATATATATATATATATATATATATATATATATATATATATATATATATATATATATATATTTCTCAGTGAAATCCCAATTATGCAAGAACGACATTATGAATTAAAATAGCCCATAGGGAATTCAGTACTTAATGAAAAATGATTGCGTCGTAAAGGTCACAAATCGTTTGTCAAGACGTCGGCCGTACATCTCCCAGTACAGGTCTTTATAAGGACTCAAGGAAATTAGCACGAAAGTATACTAACTTTGATCTGTAAAATAGTCGAAACATAAAATACACCTCTAACTGTTGAAAAACATTCTAGAAATGATAGACAAAAACAAAAATAAACAACCTTTAACAACGTCAACTCCGAACAGGTTCATGGAATTAGGAACATGTCCTCGTAATAGAAAAAAAAATGGCTTCGTATCAACAATATGGAATTACATGCACACCATCGTATTAGCTATCTATTCTCCATTTGCAATAAAACAACAAAAATCCTTAAAATACCCAACAGCGTAGCAGAAAGAACGAACAATCTTTGGACAGATTCTCAACATACTATAACCAAAAAGAAATCTTTTGTTCCCACACAAGAAAAATAATATAAAAAAATAAATAATGCAAATGCATTTTCAGTCATTTTCATCTTCACTGAAACATGTATAACAGAAGGATTGTTGCCCTAAAACACAAATTCAAATTATTGTATAATAAATTCAGTGTTGTCCTACTCCAAGAGTCTTTAGAGTAAGCGAAATCTGCCTGGCTATTAATTCTGAGCTGGGACGAAAATAGATCCATACGGTTCCCTAGGGTTTTTTTTCATCCTTATGGCAAAAGGTATAGTTTAATTGAAATATATATCATCAAGGGAAAATATTATTAGAAACAAAGAAGGGTACTAAAACTCTAATTTAAGATCTAATCTAATGTACGGCAATGAATGCCGGAGAATAAAATGAAAGAAATTAAAAATAAAACGGAAAAATCCATGTTATTATTAAAACTATAGACCCCTTGTAAAGGGTGTTACAATAAGTTTGACCAATTTTAAATGTGAATTAAGTTTAAGCGTACACTATTTACATTATTCGGACTATTGTCCTAATCTTTGTTGCCATATTTATTACAACGTTTCGGCCTTTCATTATCTGTCTATATTTCTGAGATGAGGTAATATCTACACTATTTACATTATTCGGACTATTGTCCTCATCTTTGTCGACATATTTATTACAACGACAAAGATGAGGACAATAGTCCGAATAATGCAAATGCAATAAACAAATTCACGGATTTGGACGAAAAAAAAAAAGGCCCCAGGATGACACAAAATTACTTCATCCTTTAATAGTCACGTGTAGCTAGTTTAATTTGTAACGAATATAAATGAAGGTATAAAAAAGTAAATGTCAATAAGACAGCAGGGTTACAAAGCACTGCCCGGGCAGTATCTTGGTAGTCCCTTTTAACGAAACATGAAACTTTCAATCAGGCGAAAGGCGCGAAAGACAAAGTTGTTTCTTTGCACCGGATTCATTGAATAAATAGATTCAGCTGTCCCACTGAACCACAGGGATGAAAAAAAAAGCGCAGGCGAGAGAAAGACACAAACAGATAAAGAGAGAGAGAGAGAGAGAGAGAGAGAGAAATGGGTGACTATCAAGCTCTCGTTGGTATCAGTTCCGGTGCAAGGATCTTGTTTCCCCCACCCCGAATCTATGATAATGTCCTCCACTCTACTACGTCTCAATTTTAATAAGGTCATATTCATATAAAATACCAATTTTACTCTAACCTAATTACGTACAATAATGTATCATATGCAATATAGGAGAACAATTTAACTAGAAAAATGTAAAATAAATACAATGTATCTAAATACAAATTAGAGACATATCACAATAGATGATTCCATTTTAAATAAATCAACAATGTTTTGCGGCAGTTTTTATGAGATTTTCTTGTTAAAAGTTGAAGACTTTAACCCATCCAACATTATGGATAAAAAATCGTGAATATTATATAATGTTTTTTTCGAGACTTAGCAAAAGCAAAACGAATTCAAGGATTTGGACAAAATCAAGAACACCAGAAGAACATTAAAATCCGCGAAAATTATTTATCTTTTAACAGTCAGTTGCGCTAAGTTTAATTTGTAACATATAGAAATGTAAGTAGAAAAAAACAAAAAGAAAACTGAGATAGCTAAACTCACAAAGTACTGCCCGGGACCCTGAATTAGGCTGGCAAGTACATAGTAATCGAATGGAAAATGAAAAAAATAAATAATATTAAAACAAAACTGATAGAAACCTGAACAAGGCCGGCTAGGTTATGTGTCTAAAAATTCCATTACTTCTTCCATATATATATATATATATATATATATATATATATATATATATATATATTCAACCTTTCGCTATCTTCAGACGATTTCGGTCAATTGATTTTAAAACGCGTTATGTTTTGAAGATACGGAAAGATTGAAGGCTCATCTCCTAATTATCTGTCCTTAAAAGCTCTACATTTTAAGTTTTTGAATTTTACTGTTTTCTGTTCTAATTTAACGTTGATAGTTAACCTTTATTATACATACATACATACATACATACATATATATATATATATATACATACATATATGAAGAAATATAGTTTTAAAGTGTGCTATATTTATGGGATAAGTTGCTCAATATCAGAGATAGAGCGTATGTAAATATAAATATAAAAGTGAACATTGAAGTCAACCCTCAGAGGCGACAGGCTGTTTCATGCTAGCCGAAATCATCAGGCTGCGGATCCACTACCGAGAATTGAAATCCGGACAGTTCAATTCTCGGTAGCGGGTGCGCACTGCTGATGAGTCCCAAATATAGGACGAAACGGCCGTCAAGTGCTTTCTGTATTCTGTTGAATGAATTACTTAATTATAATTATCTCAAATCCTAACAATTTCTATCACACACACACACACACACAAATTTCTAAGAGGATAGAATCCAGGTAGAGTTCAGTGCCAGGACAGAGCAAGAATATTTTGAATTTTGTAGGTCTGATGAATATTTTGAATTTGTAGGTTTGATGAATATTTTGAATTTTGTAGGTCTGATGAATATTTTGAATTTGTAGGTTTGATGAATTGGATCGTGATTACGATTCCAATATAATAAATTATAACCATGGAATATTAGTGTTTGAGACTTTTATATTATATATCTATATCTCCGGGCAGAGAGGATCCCCAGACAAGGCTATGTCGAAGTATAGTCTCGTCTCGGGAAACAGCTACCCGACCCTGTTTTATACGAGCTGTATTGGGAATTTTTTTGCCGAGACTATGGGCTCGGAGTCCCTACATTAAATTCGGTCTTATGCTACATCTGGCCGCGTGGGGCGATTGGTAGACATGCTGACGTTGGAGATCCATTGTGGAATTCACTTTACTGACTTCTAGCTGTTGACTACTTCTTCTACGCGCCGCTGGCGAATCTTATATGCGTTGTCTTAAGTATTATCGTTCATTACCAATCTTCGTTTGATTATTCTATTCAGTAACCTTCCCTAGGTTACAACAATGAGTTAGACATTCGAGCTAGGTTGACTCAGTATATTGTAGTATATATCTCATACTAGATCATACCAGAATAGACTTTATATTCAGTGTCCTTCAGAGAAGTCAGGTGCAATGTTGACCTCACATAGGACCTTCTAACTGTCATGTGGAGACATGTTGGAAAAAGCTGTATGATAGATATATAAACACCCACCCAGGAGAGTAGTCACTCAGACATTGCAGAAGAGATTGCATAAAGATCTGAATAAAATGTAATGTCAAATATGAGAGATTATGTCTAGTGTTTTCATGAACTGAGAGCGATATTATTATAATACGACAATCCTGAAGTTTTTCGAGAATACTGGGGAAGGTGCTGGAGAATTGAGGCGGCTTGCTGTCAATCTGTCTTTCTTGATTATTACAATATATTTGGTATAAATATGCAAAGGTATAATAATAATTATAATCATAGCTTTAGCCATGGAAGGCTCAGAGAGGATATCTACCCCCAGAGATATTTTACCCAATAGTAAGGGCCTTTCACTCCCAGTGAGCTAACAGCAGGTCTGGACAGCAACCCAGATATTTCTTGGAACAGATCGTGTGTTGAGGAAAGTATTGTGTCTATAAGCTGCGGATTTGTGCTGAGATATGATCATCAACCGGCCAAAACATCTCATGACCGAAGAGAATATCAAATCAAATATAATAATAATAATAATAATAATAATAATAATAATAATGAATATACCCAGAGACATAACAAGGACGGGCTCTGGAAGATATGCAAGAAGCACAAAATCGAAACCACTGAGAGATGGTATCAGCGCCAACCAGACACAGTTACCCAAAATAACGATGTAACTATCCTCGGGGACATGTCAATTCAAACTGAGAGGAAAATAAATACCAAGATACCTGATATTATCATAAAAGACAATAAATTCAGGAAGTGTTTTCTTTTATTGAAATAGCAGTACCATCTAAGAGAAACACCATCATGAAAATTATCGAAAAATTGTCCAAGTACAAGGACCTGGAGATCGAGATTAACAGAATGTGGGGAATGAAGACTGAGACTCTACCAATAGTAATCGGAGCTCGGGACCTTGTGGTAAAAAGGAATGGGCAATTTTACTAACAGTGTCCCAGGTAACATCGACATACGTGTTGTGCAGAAGATCACCCGACTAGGAACATCCCATATACTAAGAAATTGCTATAAATTAAATGACAATTCTCCTATTGTGCCTAAGGACCCTAGTTTGGACTCGGCTCTACAGGATACAAAGCAGGAAACATAAAATACACAAATGATAATAATATCTCCAAGGATGTTTATGCTTCGCAAGACGTCTTGGGGATACCTTAGGCATGTACCGAAGACATTGTTACTTGGAACAACTCATGTACTAAGAGAAGTGTTTTGTTTCTAAGCTGTAGGTAGCGGCTGAGATATGATGATCATCACCAGGCCGAAACATTGTGGGGAATTTTAACTGATTATAATAATAAACAGAAAATGATTTACTATCTGAGAGAAATCTCTTGTCCATTTGAAAATGAAGATCGGTGACTATTTAAATGTGATAGTCCGGTTCCTTGTACCACGGTGATAGTCCAAGGTAGAACCAATAAAGAAAAACTCGAATACGGATATGGAATAACAGAGATATATTACAAACAGGAATATATAAGAGGAGTAGGAAGTGTTAGTAGGAATAATCAGGTTTAGTAGGAATTGCCTGAACGCGACTGACTCGACTGACTGACTCACTGGCTCTGAATGACTGACGGACTTCACTCCAGACTTCAGACTGAACTCAGACTTCAGATGGAACAGTATTTAGTCACCCCCCCCCACGAGGGCATCATGTGGCACAAGGACGGTTTAACGTGGGATCTCCGAGCCCGTGGGCCCGGCCAAAAATGTGCCCTTTGAACCCGTATAAACGGGTTCATGGTCGGTTTACCTCCCCGAAAAGGACTTCGCCTTTCGGCGTAGCCTCGTTCGGGTTCTTCCCCGCCCGAAGGCAGAGAGTTCAACCGATCAGCCGGTCAGCCGGTTGCCCGACTTCAGGCTGAATTCCCTGCTTCCTCTTGAGGCGCAGTATTTATTACGTATGGAATAGTCCATTATGTTATTATGGGTAAGGTCTCCTAACATTAAATTATGAGATTCTGGAAGCTTTGGAAGGAAGAAAGTAATTACAGTACCGATGATCATTGGGGCACTGGGATTTTGTACAAAAACATGGAAAAAATCTTGCAGGCATTGGATTGTAATTTGGAAATGGATCCATTACCAAAAAAAAAATAATTACCTGTTAGAAATGTTTCGAAAATTATTGGATACAGCCTTTCAGTGAAAGGAATAAATATTCGGTTAATTTTCTCAAGTCAAGAGTGGGAACTTCTTACCAGCAACCAACATCATATGCTGTCAATAATAATAATAATAATAATAATGATAATGATAATAATAAAAAGAAGAAGAAGGAGAAGAAGAGGAATCAAAGGAGGGTGTTTTCAACTAGAACTATCTTACAAAACGAGAACAATCGATCTTCAAAGATTCCTGGAAACTCCAGAAGACAGAATGATAATCTTTGTCAAAGAACATGAAAGAAACAAGAAACTTTATTCAGTGTTAAAGGAAGCCAACAAATTCGAAAGGGAATTTCAAGTGGATACCGAAAAGGAAGTATGCTATAATACATCTACTGCAGAGACAAAAAACCTAAAAAAGAATAAAAAAGCAAATGCAATGTACCAAATGCAGAAACGATGACAAGATAAACCGCTTCATGGTCAATATTCTGCCCGTTCCAAACAAGCTGGTGTAGGAAATAAAACTATACCCATTAGTAATAACGTAGTGCAGGATTAACAGCTGAAACTGAAAGTTTTATTCTTGCTGCACAGGACCAATGCTTGTTTACTATAAATTATCCAGGAAACATTAGGTTAAATTGTTTTGACACCCAAAATGCAGATTCTGTGATCAATATCAACAAAGAAATGGCCATCTTGTAACAGATTGCACGGCATTAGGATCTAACGAATATAAAAGTTGGTACGGTGGCCCAATATCTGCACTGGAAAATCTGCAACTTACAAGGAAGGAAACTCCAAGAAATCGGTATACACCCGGTGACAGACATAGGACCTATAACAATTTTATGGAACTTTAAACGCAAATAGGACAATTAAAGCTAACTACCCAGATTGTGCTTTCTTATTGATAGAGCAATTCTTGCAGACTGTAATGTATTGACATGCCAGTTCCGGGAGACTGTAACATTTTCAAAAGTCTGTCAAAATACAAGCATCTTGAAGTGGAAATCTAAAACGTGTGGCACATGAAGACATCAATAATTCGGGTTGTGGTTGAGGTCTTTGGATTGATTGCAAAAATTCTGATAGACTCATTGAAGAGATCCCTGGTAGCCTATGCCTTAAATAAACACAAAACATTGTTCTCACAAGTACAGCTCACACCTTACGAAATGCTTTATCTATGTAAAATGTGTGAAATCTTAGAGATATTTTGTTTTTATTTTTTACAAAAATGTTCAGTGGAAAATGTCATGACGCCATCTCTGACTGTATATCTCTGGTTTGGAGCCAGAAGATGAATATAGAACATAATTAATAGGAAATAATAATAATAATAATAATAATAATAATAATAATAATACACAGACAAATCAATCAAAGTTACTCGCCCAGACATCGTGATTAGAAACCGCAAAGACAAAAAGTGTTCTCTTATTGATATGTAGTCTCTGCAGACTGCAATATATCTTTGAAGATCTTCAAAAAACTATCAAAAGGACCTTGAAATAGAAATTTCAAAAATGTGGCACATGGGAACATCAACAATCCTTGTTGTAGTTGGAGCCCTCAGATTGATTGGAAAGAATTCCAATAGACTCATTGCAGGGATTCCTCGTAGCCGACGCCTTAAAGAAATACAAAAAATTGTTTTCACGAGTACAGCCCGCACTTTACGAAGGGCTTTATCTAATTTAGGTAAAATATATGTGTTTTTTTCTTGTTTTTTAAATTGCTCAGTGGAAAATGTCATGATGCCATTTCTGTCATTAGATCTCTGGTCGGGACCCGGAAAGAAATGAGTATACACCAGAAATCAAATGAAATAATAATAATAATAATAATAATAATAATAAAGCTTCTCACTTGCTACCGCATACATCATTCCAAAGCCGATGTTGATCGTCTGTATGTGCCCAGATCTGAAGGAGTCAGAGGATTAGTTCAACTAGAATTGTCACACAAAACTACAACAATTGGCCTCCAAAGATATTTGGAAACTACAGAAGACTGGATGATGGTATGCTTCAAGGAACATGAAAGTAGTAAGCGTCTTTACTCCGTAATGAAAGAAGCCAACAAATTCAAAATGGAGTTTCAAATGGGCGTAGAGATGCAACTACAGCACAATACACCGGCTGAAACTGCAAAATACTTAGAACAGCAAAGACGAATGCAACCGACCAGATACAGAAGCGATGGCAAGATAAACCGCTTCATGGCCAATACTCTGCCCGTACCAAACAAGCTGACGTAGACAAAACCCGTACCCATCAGTGACTACGTAGTGCAGGGTTGAAAGCGGAAACTGAAGGTTTTATCCTTGCTGCGCAGGACGAATGCTTGCTAACTAGGAATTATCAAGCACATATACTAAAATATTGTGTCAGCCCAAAATGCAGATTCTGTGATAAATATCCAGAAACAATTGATCATCTTGTATCAGGTTGCACGATATTGGCACCCACTGAGTATAAAACCCGGCATGACAGAGTAGGACAATATCTGCACTGGAACATACGCAACTTCTACGAGAAGGAAGCTGCAAGAAATAAGTATGGACATCACACAGACCCTGTTTCGGAGATAGGACCTGTTACAATTCCATGGGACTACACAATACACACTGACAGAACAATCAAAGCCAACCGCCCAGACATTGTTATTAAAGACCACAAACAAAAAAAGTGCCTCCTTATTGATATAGCAGTCCCTGCAGACTGCAATGTATCTTTGAAGATATTCAAAAAGCTGTCAAAATACAAGGACCTTGAAATAGAAATCTCAAAAATGTGGCACATGGGAACATCAATAATCCCCGTTGTAGCGGAGGCCCTAGGATTGATTGGAAAAGATTCCAGTAGACAATTGAAGGGATACCTGGAAGCCCATGCCTCAAAGAGATACAAAAATTTGTTCTGACAAGTACAGCCCACACTTTACAAAGGGCTTTATCTATGTAATTTTTTTTTAAGTGGAACATGTCATGATGCCATTTCTAATCTGGGCGGGACCCGGAAAGAAATGTGTAAACGCCAGAAATCAAAGGAAATAAAAAAAATAATAAACCGGCAAATAATGAACACTTCGAGCCAAAGAAAAATTGCGTAATAGATAAAGATGCTGGATTTGGTCATGTACCCATGAATTAACTTCCAGCTATTAAGATCTTATCTGAGAAAATACTGAAATAATAATAATAATAATAATAATAATAATAATAATTTTTTCATTTTAATTTCTCTTTCCTTTACCTTTTTATTTATTTAACCGTGATTGCTAAAGTCTAATATTCCCCTGGGAGTGGTCACTCTAATACTAATACTAAGTTAAAACTTAGTATAGTTTACCCCTCTGAACACAATACACTATTATGAACTATTCCACCTTCGATATATTAATAAAATCCACATTCTATCCAATCTCATTGGTTGGGCGTGCTCTTGGGTCTTCTTCGGGAGTCGTCATAAAGCTGGTAACTTGAACATAATTACCCCTTGGCGGTCAAGGTTAAAACGCAAATCTCTACCAATTTCAATGAATACGAATAAAATTTCATACCGGATCGGTTGTCACCCTGGTCAACAAGGGCCGCGTCCCTCAAAGAAGAACCAGTGTGAGGACGAAAAATCTGTCACTGGAACAAACTCTTCCACAAAAGAAGAGACACTAGGTCACCAAACCCGCACTATTACCAACCTTGGACCAAGTGACTCAATACCAGCTCGACTAATAAAAAAAACAAAACAAAAAAACAAAAAAAAAAACAAATGAAATGGTCTCGCGAAGAGTATCGACAAGTCACGACATCATTGTTCACTGCACTCAAAAACCCAGCAAAAAATACCACACAATGAAAGTGTCATGATGCCATTAGGTCTCTGGGTGGGACTCTGAAAGAAATGTGTACACGCCAGAAATCAAAGGAAATAAAAATGTCTATAATAATAAACCCAAGTGGTAACAGATATGGAATCATGGAGGTGGCATAGGAACTGACCTTTAAAAAGGAAACCGAAAGGATGTTCCGTGCAGCACAAAAAGCCGTCTTTAAGAACACATGCTATCAAGTGATCCATTGATAAAACAGTTGATTTTCTCTTGTGTAGACTGTATAGGGAAGCTATGGAAAGTATGCAACATATTGAGTGTAAGCAGCAAATAGACCACAACCATCACTATGACGAAGTAACCCTCAAAATACATTGTGACTTATGCAGGAATTATGTCCTCAAGTGGCGAGAGAAGTGGTATGACCATTCAGCATTGCGAATAGAATGAGAATAAGCAAGTGACGATCATCTCAACTGAGAAGCGCTTGGCGAGCAATCGTCCTGATAATTTTAAACCATCGGCGATTTTCACTAAGGAAGACCAGACGTGTAAATATCTTTTACCTTAGAAACAAGAAAGATTCATAATATTGTTTTTTTTTCTCTGGAGAAGAAATATATCTTTTTATTTGAAACTTTTTTGTTTTGTGTTTCCAACTGAATAAATTAGAAATAAATTACATTAAGCGGCGTGTGCTAAGCACACTGGCATCACTGTAAATACAGGGTGAGGCAGAAATACCTCCGACATATATCTGTCAGAAATACATCTGCATAATGGGTAAAACATTAGTTAGATGAAGACACTATTACCACTAATGTTATAAAGTTATGTTGGTGGTATTTCTTCAAATTATATGTGGGAGGTATTGCTGGAAATTATATGTGAGTGGTATTTTTGGAAATTATATGTGGATGGTATTTCTGGAAAATATACGTGGGAAGTATTTCTGGAACGTATATGTGAGTGGAATTTCTGGAAAGTATATGTGGGTGGTATTCTGGAAATATATGTAAATGGTATTTCTAGAAAGTATATGTGGGAGGTATTTCTGGAAAGTATATGTGGGTGGTATTTCTAGAAATTATATATGGGTAGTATTTCTGCCGCACCCTGTATTATACCAAGGTATCAATTGTAGAAAATATTTTCCTCCGAAAAAAAAAAATCCTCATTTCTAAGGCGTATGTTCTTTTGTAGTAAAAATGGCTGAGGGGCCTTCAACGAAAAATTACCTTGAATTTTTTTTTTATTAGTGTGTCCCGCCTCATGATGAGACATATGTAATGCGGCCCACTTGTCGGAAAAGGTTGCCCGTGCCAGGTTTAATGAATGCTCGGACTGAAAAGTCAGAAAGACGAGTTCGAATTCCCGTCGAGTTAGTTACATTCACTTTTGAGCAAATAACATTGAGAGAGTTATGAATCCGTTTCTTACCCCCTAGCTATCGATTAAATAGTAAAACAAACATATTTTAGCTTTGGTTGACAACCAGTTTAGGAGAAGGAAACCCGAGTAGAGTCGTTTGAGCACCTTCTGGCATCGTTCTCTGGATTCGGTTCTTCCAAAAAGGGTGGTAGGTTCTGCAGAAGGTTTCAGCACTAATCAAGTCATATGCGCCAATAGTCTAACTCCTCGCTTCTAGAACTGAGAAGCTGGACTATAATACGCTGTTTCTCTTGCCGACTAAGTATCAAGGCAAGCTATGACAGGCTTTGTGCCCGAACCCGCCTATGCGGCGTCTGGGTAAATTTTGACCTATGACCCCAGTGTACGCCCTCGGGTTTCCCGCGTTAAATAACTGATCTTGTGTCGCCACCCCCGCTTCAGTTGCACTATGATAATTGTCCATACTTCAGTTCTTGTCAGATAACCGAAGTTAAGCAATATCGAGCCTGGTCAGATGGTCGACCGCTTGGGAATACCAGCTTCTGTAAGCTTGGATTTGTGATGTGAAGATGGTGTAAATGGTGAATGTTCGGAGTGAGAATTCGGAGAGCCAAGTTCAAATTTCAATGGATTTTTTTTTAAATTTACTTACGCGGTAATATCCATAGACTATTACGAGACGAAAAGTGATATGATAGCCCAACAGTGTTACATTCACCCCTACAAAACACGCATCAGGCCAGCGAGTTTTCCGCTCATCCGTGGGGAGTTTGTCCTGCATTAACTGCTATATAAAAGGATAGATAACACTTAACCTTGCATTGTTTTCTTTGTTTCTAACGAAATTTTTCCATTGCTTATCACCTTGCTTAGCTTTTGGAAGGCTTCTTTCGCTAGTCCAATAAATGTTCTGATCTCAGGGTTTCATTTGCAGTCCTCTGTTAAAACATTTCCCAGATATTTTTCCGTTTCTACGTACCTTGCTTAGCTTTTGGAAAGCTTCTTTCGCTAGTCCAATAAATGTTCGGATCTCGCTGTCGCATTTTCCATCCTCTGTTAAAAAACTACCCAGATATTTTTCCGTCTCTCAGCACCTTACTTAGCTTATGGAAGGCTTCTTTAACTAGTCCAATTTGTAACTTGCATCTTGGGATTTTTCTCTTGCTGATGACCAGAATTTCAATACTTTTGCACCTAGTCTTTTCTTCCTGCTTTCTTTTGCTATCTTGTCTAGGAAGTCAAGTAATTTTCTTTTCGAGTCGGCCATCTGCGTATTGTTAAGATTATGATCACCGATAATAAATCCTGGGTGCGTCTCCTGTTCGCTTATCGAATTAGAAAATCATTTAAGACAGCGGGAGGTACATAAGTACAGTCACAGAGTGACAATATATTCGAAATATATTTTGATATCCTTTTTGAAAACGTCTAAGGCCAGGTAAAGGTTATACTTATTCAAGATTTTAAATAATAAACTTAACTTAATCCAAATGTAAAAAAATTACTCCATTTTCAGCAGCGTGTTAACTTTTCGCCCCCAGTGACTGAAGATCTACGCAGGTTCAGCAGGCCTAGTTAAGGATCACCTTTATTTAGATACATAGTATTTATTTTCATTTTTTCTAGTTAAATTGTCCATCTATATTGCATTTGATCCGTTATTGTACATAATTAGATTACAATAAAATTTTGTATTTTATATGAATGCTACCTTACGAAAATTAAGATGTAGTAGAATGAGGGTCTCTGTATCATAAATTCCGGGGCACAAGATCCTTGGACCAAACTTGAAGAGATTTCACATAGGAATCAAGTTTTGTTTTCATTGTTTCTAACGAAAAGTTTCCGTTTCTCAGTACTTTACTTAGCTTTTAGGAAGCTTCTTTCAATAAAAGTTCGGATCTCAGGCTCATATTTTCGATACTCTGTTAAAACGCTTCCCAGATATTTAAACTTCTACGCCTGCTTGAATTTGGCATCTCCAATTCGTAACTCGTATCTTGGGTTTTCACTTGCTAATGACCATATTTTCTCTTTTCTCAAAGTCGGCAGTTAGTCCTTTCTTCTCCTTTTCTTTATCAACCTGTTGAGGAAATCGAGTTGTCCATTAACACAGCGTCTTCTGCCTATCTTTGGTTGTTAAGATTAAAGCCATCGATAATAAAGGCGTCAAATACATGAACAATGAAGTATTGATGGCATATCATGACTGGAGATAAGCAATCCGAATATAACAGTGTACAAAAGAGCTTATGCGGCCTTGTGGGTGATGGATTATTTTTAATCTTACTTCTGTTTCACACAGACTAAATATGACTATCAAATCTCTTTTGACATAGTAAATTTTCAGACAAGAGACATTTCTTTCCAACAGTTTTGGACTTTCCAGTTAGGACCCATCATGTCGCGTACACAAGGTCGAATCACCTTCACACCTTCATATTTGATTGGTGAGAAGACGATTCCTTACCCACCCCCCCGCAAAAAAAAAACAGACCACAGAGAGGCGGCTTCCCTGACAACTACAATCTTAATCTTTTATATATTTTTTATATATCTTTTTGTTTTTATATCTTTTAATATCTTTTTGTTTATATCTTTTGTTATATATTTAGAGGAAAATAAATATACCCTACATTAGTATATGTACGTTTTATCTACATAAATAAATGAAAAGTCAGTATGTCACTCCGTCACACTTTGTCAACTTTACTCCTAGAGGCCGTAGCCCAAAATATGACACCATTTTGGAATGAGGCCGACGCCGTGAGTAAATTAAAAACTCCAGGCCGGGTTCGAACCCGCAATCCAGAAATTTTGGATTCCCAATTTTTCATTATTGTGATTGTTTTTTGGTGATTTTTAACGTGATTTTTGCGACGAATTTTTTCGTACGATAAAATTTTTTATAACTTGGACATAAAATTTAGAATAATCGGAATTAATTACGAAATCCAACGACAAGTCACCTATGAAATAAAAATAATTATTTGTACGGAAAATAAGGACCTACGGACATCAAATTGTCTTTAAATTAAGTGGCAGCAGAAAACTTATCGTTGAATTTTTAAAAGATAAGCTTAAATGTTAATGCAAACATCGATCAAATTTAAATATTAATGCAATACATCGATCAAATCTGAGTAGTTGCCTAGCACTTAGAGCCAAAGTTTGCCTCGCCAACAGAGGACCAGGTTGGAATCAAAAGAGCCAAGGCTGCAGCGAGGTAAATAAAGTCTCTTGTAAATGAAAACCCAGATCAAACGGCAACCAGTAGAGGATACAATGCTAAGAATCTGCAAAGGAACTCCTGAACAAGCCGAAGGCCCAGTCAAGAACCCTCCGCAAGAGCTAGCTTAAATGCCGCCAGATAGGGCGGCTTTTAAGCTAATATATATATATATATATATTTCGATAAACGTGCAATCGATTTACAAATTCATGAATTATTCACACAAAAACAAAAGCAAAGGTTAATGATTTAATTGGCGAGAAATCCATCGTCGCAAACAATTCAAATAATATACAAAACCTCCGAACCTGTTATGAATGAAAAGATCCTTGTTTTTTATAAATTTCTGCCGTATTAGTTCTTATTTTTTACTACAAGCTTTCGTCTGTTCCTACAGACATCTTCAGGTATGGAATAGATGTTGTTCTTTTTTTCTCTCAGTAATAAGAGGACAAAAAAATATATGTATTGTTGTATCCGAAAATGCTATTGTAAATGAGTTATTGTTTTTGGAGCGTGCATTAGCAACGCGGAGTTTGATTTTAAAAAAATATATATATATATATATATATATATATATATATATATATATATATATATATATATATATAATAATGGACTCTCCCGTCGGTTTCGACGTATGAGGATCTGCCAGCTTATTGATTCAGTTATGAAAGTTTATGCGATAATCTTAAGTGGCATTTAAGACCCGCTGGTGATTTACAAAGGAGGCTACATATGGAGCAGGTGTGAGAATTGTGAGATTAGATCACTGTTAGATTGGCTGACCTTTTAGATCTTGCTCTAGCTTCTCGAAGATGATTAAGACAAGCAGATTGAAAATTGCTGAGTCCACTAAAACACGTAGATCTACCCGCTCCAAAGCTAAGCGCTCAAGGGTGTTACGTGGTATATTAACTGCTGACAAGTTGCTTTTCAGCTTGTCTTTGTATCTTAGCCATGGGCGTCCTACATTCCTGTAGCCCTGATCTAACTGTTATATATATATATATATATATATATATATATATATATATATATATAGTATCAAGAGAAATAATAGATTTAACTTTTTAAAACGACATAATATTATTACTTTAAACGTTATTTTATTATGGATACCCGTCTGTCTGTTATTTTAAGCAGTATTACGTTTCGTCTACAGGCGGGCACATTCAAGAAAACTCATAAAAAAGTAACTTCCGGTTGGATTCTTCTAAAAGGTAGGACGCAACATACCGGAAGTGGAATTTTCTTTAATAAGCTTTCTTAAATGTGTAGTCCTGGAGATAAAATATAATACATTTTAGAATAAAACGCAACGTCTATTCAAATACGTGGATCCACTAGAAATAAAGTTGTAATTACTAAAGATTAGTAGATATATATATATATATATATATATATATATATATATGTGTGTGTGTGAACATTGAAGTCAGCACTTGGAGGCGACAGGCTGTTTCATACTGGACACAATCGTCAGGCCGATTACGTCTAGCCTGAAACAGCCTGTTACCTCTAATTGTTGACTTCAATGTTCACTTTTATATTTATATTTGCATACGCTCTGTCTCTAGTATTGAGCACTTTATCCATAAATATAGCACACCTTAAAACTATATTTCTTCATATATATATATATATATATACATATATATAAAAGAAATATGTTGTAGTGGTTCAACGAGAGAAAAGTATGTATATTAAAAAAAGAGGGGGTGCCGCAAACGTTTTTTTTTTGGTTGTAATGTGGATTTATTGAGAAAAAATATTATACTTTGTTTTACATAATTTCACGACACGTGTTTCTGGTCTGGTCTCGCAACCGTCTTCAGGTGAAAGTGGAGATTTTTACATATTATTAAAAATAATTAATTTTCTTTCTAGATAGAAAATTCGGATTGCCAACACACAAACAGAATGTCTCATATCGAGAATATTCCACATTGAACATGAAGAAAAATTAATTATTTTTAATAATATGTAAAAATCTCCACTTTCACCTGAAGACGGTTGCGAGACCAGACCAGAAACACGGGTCGTGAAATTATGTAAAACAAAGTATAATATTTTTTCTCAATAAATCCACATTACAACCAAAAACGTTTGCGGCACCCCTCTTCTTTTTAATATATATATATATATATATATATATATATATATATATGAATTGTACACAAAGTGCTGGTGCTATAACAGCAGTGATCGATATTATATAAAAGACCTATGATAATCATATATATATATATATATATATATATAATAATAAACAAATAAAAATATAAATATAAATATACATAAATAAATAAAAAATGAGAGAAAAAACAGATAGTTATTTACCATAGCCTGAAGAAGGACAGTCATAGTATTGTAACATGACAGTTTTTGTGTCGCGATTTCAACATTTTTTTATAATCTCATATAATAAAATTAATAAAAATAAATATATGAATAAATATAAAATATAATGAATGTAATCTTACTTATTATAAAACGCAGATTGAGTGTTTGTGTGTGTGTGTGTGTGTGTCTGTAACGTTTATATATTGGATCGGATTTCCTACATTTTTCAACCGATTTCAACAAAACTTCACAGGACTACATAAAATTACCTTGTGGTGGTTCTAACAGCGCCAAAAATGGGAAAAATATAATTGTTTTTGCACAAAATCAATTTGAAAACACGATTAAGAGACATCGTGAAAATGGAAGGGGGACAACTCACATCAGGTTGTTTGTGTGTGTGGGTTCCTTTAAATATGGGAGCGGATTTCCTATATTTTTCAGCCGATAAAACAAAACTTCACTTTTTTTTTTTGGCAGGTAGTGTTTCTTATTCTCTTGCACACTTTTTTCTTTATTTTTAACATTCAGAATGCTTTAAAAATTCCATTTACGAGACAATTATTTATAATAAAATTCTATTCAATCGGGAGACTCATAACGATTGAAAACAACGTTTTTGTTTGAGTTTGTAAAAAATAAAAAAAAATAAACTAATTAAGACATGCGTGTCCGTCAACCTTAAACAATAATCTAACGATCTCTACTGATTGTACGAATACAAACATCGGAATAAATTCTTTATCTTTAGGGAAAGATAATGAAATCTAAACATACACAAGTCCTAACTAAAAATAATAACCGGAACGGGAAACTACTTTAAATACACATGGTGTCCAATTTTTTACTGTATTCAATAAGTAAAAAATCATAAATTTAAAAGATTATTATTACAGAAAGGCTACTAAATGAATAAGATTTGTTAGATCATAATTAATAAACCCAAATAAAGTTAATATTTTTTATATTAGAAACAACAAGTGGAAAATATATTCTAAACAGAATTCTAATTATAAATCACCACAAGCAAAATATGCAATTTTTTTTACTGTATTCAATAAGTAAAAATCATAAATTGTAAAACTAAAAGATTACAGAAAGGCTACCTATATTTTTCAACCGATTTCAACAAAACTTCACTTTTGTTTGGCATGTAGTGTTTCTTATTGTCTTGCAATTTTTTTTTCTTTATTTTACATTCAGAATGCTTTAAAAATTCCATTTACAAGACAATTATTTATAATAAAATTCTATTCAATCAGTAGACTCATAACGATTGAAAACAATGTTTTTGTTTGAGTTAGGGTTTGACCAATTCGTAAAAAAAAAAAAAACTAAGTAAGACATGCGTGTCCGTCAACCTTAAACAATAATCTTTGTCAATTTTATTTTTCAGTCTTTATGATGGTGGATACTTGAGCTATCTCTTACTGTTATATCCCCGGGCAACGCCGGGCTCTACTGCTAGTAACGTATAAAAACTAGTAAAACCATAAAAATCTATAATAAATAAAAATAAAATAAAATAAAAATATATAATAAAAATCTATATTAAAAAAACAATAAGTAATAACCCATAATACATAAAAAATAATAAATAAATAATTTAATAAGCAAATAGATAAGTAAAAGTAACCTACAAAAATAAACTAAATAAACAAAAATAAAAGAAAAAATAAACTAAATATATATATATATATGCGAGGAAAATTTGATGTTTGGTTATTTGACCAAATTTAGGGACACATTAAACCATAATTCTGGATTTAAACATACGTCTTTCGGGGCATGCACTCACTGACATCCATAAGCTAATTGCAATTCAATTTTTATTATTTGGAAATTAAGCATTAAAAAGGACAAGTGATGGAGACTGTTCGTCTGTTTGCAATTTAAATCAGGTGTGTACTAAGTTCAATTTACTTTGGATATATCACAAATTACTTCAAAGCAATTTCCTTGCAGAAAAAAGTAAGAGAATTTAACATAATATACAACCGTTTCTTCGTAGTCAAGAATATATCAATTTCTTTTTATCAGTAGTTTACTGTCTTTATCACCTTTCTACCTTCTTGTAATAAACAAATGATGTTCTATCGAATTTCATTTCTAGTATATCATTCGAATGAAAAAAGGGTCACAATAATAATTCATTTCACTCGAAGCAAGGCAATAAGGCCGCTAAGACGCAATTGGTCTACAGAACGGGAAAGAATATGAGAGAAAGAAAAACATTATTAAAGTGAGAAAATAAAAGAATAAGAAAAAGAATTAAGAAGAGCGACTATAACGATTGACATTGCATTTTAAATTTTTGAAGATCAAAGTCGACTGGAAAGTAAGAAGAAAGAGAATTAGAAGACTTTAGCGAGGGGAAAGGACAATAAAAGAAGAGAAATTAAGAAGACCGACAATTGACATTGCATTTAAATTTTTGAAGATCAAAGTCGACTAGAAAGTAAGAAGTGGATATTTCCAAATATTATTAAAAGGAATTAATTTTTCTTATGATTTACGATATTAAAGGTTCTTGATATAAGACTTTTTCTTTTTTGTGTGTTAGTGACCCATTCTTTGCCTGATAAAGGTCGTGAGACCGGAAACCCGTGTAGCAAAATTTTGGGAAATAAAGCATAATATATTTTTTTTGAAAATCCACATTACAACCAAAAACGTTTGCGGTTTATCTCTTCTTTATAATATACACACTTTTCACTCGTTGGAACAACTATAACCTCTTCCCTTATATATATATATATATATATATATATATATATGTTCACAATCTTTTTGTCTTAGAAAAAAACAAGATCCTGATGATGGCATTGTGCTACTGACATAGGGCGGTTGACATAAAGCCATTTTAACCTGTTCTCTTTCTAGCTGAATAACTCAAAAGGTTTTCCAGTGATTCGTACGACGAATGGTGTCAAGATGACTAAATGTCTTATCTGAAAACCTGGAAAAAGAAACTAAATTACTTTAGAGGTTTTTTTAGATATTAAACATTTTGGCGGAAGCATAATTATCCTATACTTGTACACGATTTGGATGTTGCACCCGTTATATATATATATATATATATATATATATATATATATATATATATATATATATATATATATATATATGCATATTTAGTGTATTGGGACAGTAGATCATTATTCAAACATATATTGTTAAATGTAACAGACAACGAAAGTCTATTATGTTTGATCATGATTCATTTTTTAGTTTAGTTTATGTTGAAGGTTGTTTTGTCTTTATTTTCTGGCGAAACTAAAGCCACGACATGAAACTTAGAACGTCTCATGATCAAACATACTAGATATTTGTTGTCCGTTCTATTTAACAAATGTATATATATATATATATATATATATATATATATATATATATATATATATATATATATATGAACATTTTTTATGTTCATAAATTATTTTCATAGATAAACATAAAACTATAGATATAAACATGAACATGTCTTAAAATAAAATTGTACATTTCATAATGTCTGACGTCATTTGTTTACATTTGGATACGCCATGAGCAGAGATGAATGTTCGTCAGAGAATCAGAAAAGATTGTAGTTTAAAAGCAGTAAAATCGACCTTACTAACCGAAGCTCCTCTGTGGCCAAATCGGTTAAAGGCACGTCAGGCTATATGATGGTTTCGTATAGGATACAGGTTCGATTCCTGTCGGAGGAAAAGGCCGGTAAATGTTGTTTAATACTGTTTATTATAAACAGAGCATTTACTTAAATGTGTATCCATAAAAAAGAATGTATAAACATAAAATATCTTAAAATAAGTGTCGGACTTTGTACATTTGTTAATATATATATATATATATATATATATATATATATATATATATATATATAACGAGAGAGAGAGATGGCAACTCATATTCGAAGATGCCCGTCTACTAGGACGCCTAGTCAATCCCTATTGCAGACGCTTGGTCAGGCGCATGTGTGTTTATTCAACACCCACAGAGCCCACCTGTGGTTTATACTGCAACTATGCTGAGCAGACCTTTGTTACAATCTGAACATGGCCAGCCAGCACGCTCAAGCCCTCGGCCACGATCACTTGTGACCGTGCTAACACAGCTATCGACAGCAGCCAATGGTTGTGTGTCCCCAATTTCCCTTATATATATATATATATATATATATATATATATATATATATATATATATTACAATGAATCATTCATACAAAAAAAGTAGATTATTGAAGTTAATGATATAAAATGACGAAAACTCTTCGCAAACAAAATTTTTAAAGTTGCATTAACCCACGAATCACTCGAAGTTGTATAAGGTCTTTTTTTTAATCTGCTAGTACTTTCGGCTGTGCATACAGCCATCCTCAGGTATGGAAATTGTTTTGTTTTTGGGAAATTCAGAAAGCATTAGAGACGAAAGATTAAATGCAAATAGAAATATTTTTTTTTAGAAATGTGTTATTGTTAACGGATAAAAACTTTTGGAGCGTGCGTTCGCAACGCTAAGGTTGAATTTTTTTTTTTGAAAATTTAAGAGTGTTTTTTTTTTTAATAAGGTAATTTTAAGAATTTTTTTGTTGTAGGAGTTTTTCAGTCAATGTGGCATGAACTAAATTGTTCAATAAATAGAGTAATGTCTCAGCTGTTATCCCGAAAATTTGCACGTTTGGATCAGTTCTTTTAAATCAAATATGTGGTGCAATTCAATCTATATTACAATGAATCATTCATTCATTGTAATATATATTGAACTGCGCCGCATATATATATATATATATATATATATATATATATATATATATATATATATATATTTGTAAGCTGTACTTACTGGCACTAGATCATTTAGTGTTGAACCCAATGCGAGTCGAACCTACCACGCTCTCCTCGTACCTATCTTCCTGACGGTCGTTCGATATCTATCGGCCAATCAGTAAGCATTTGTGACTACCGAATTCGGCGGATGTGTACCCTTCTTCCTGGTGATTTCTACTCACGACTAATTAGTAAAGGTCATATGAATGAAGCGTTATTGTAGAGAGCAGTTTCTCGAGCAAAATCAGCTAATCGATTTCAATCAGGTGTCAATATTGCATTTATGACTTTTGTCTCAATATTTTTTTGAAAAGAGTTATATTCACCTTTCTCTCTGCTTTGTCGCACTTCCATCCAGATGCACGTGTTAGAGGGACAACAAAATAGAAAAAAAAAAAAAACGTCGTTGAGTAGGAATAAGTGCAATTCGCTATCATCCATTTACCAACTTTGACAGAAAAATGAAAATATGACCAAAATAAATATCCATTGTCAGTATTGACGCAAGGAAACTAAACCGGGAAGAATTAATCAATAAATTTAACAGGGCAGTTTAGTGTCCGATATAGATGTGTATTCCCAACTCTCGGCAGGGTTCAGAGTTCATGGATCAATTATTTCTTGAATGTGGTTCATGTATACTACATTTGGCGCCATCGGTTAATGTTCAAGACTAAAACTTATAGGATGGACGGAATATAATCTTCCTTAGATTCTCATTTTAATTGCTTTATCTATCTATCTATCTATCTATCTATCTATCTATCTATCTATCTATCTATCTATCTATGCATCACAATCTGTTCATATCTATCTATGCATCATAAACTGTTTCTATCTATCTATCTATCTATCTATCTATCTATCTATCTATCTATCTATCTATCTATCTATCACAGTCTGTTCACATCTATCTATCTATCTATCTATCTATCTATCTATCTATCTATCTATCTATCTATCACAGTCTGTTCACATCTATCTATCTATCTATCTATCTATCTATCTATCTATCTATCTATCTATCACATTCTGTTCATATATCTATCACATTTTGTACATATATTTATCACATCCTGTTCATCTATCTATCTATCTATCTATCTATCTATCTATCTATCTATCTATCTATTGCAGTTCTTTTCATATCATTCTATCGGTCTGTTCATATCTATCTATCTAGCTATTTCAGTATGTATCTATATATCTATCTGTATATATATATATATATATATATATATATATATATATATATATATATATATATATATATATATATGCATTGCAGTCTGTTCATATTTATCATTGCATTACAGTCTGTTTATATCTATCTATCTATCTATCTATCTATCTATCTATATCTATCTATCTATCTATTTCTAGTCTTTTCTCATCTGCCTCAGTCCTATCATCATTATTTCGCTGTCTCATTAATTAAAAGAGATTTCATTCAGTCCCATTTATTCTGTCTCTACTGCGACAGTTTGTTTATAGCTCAAACTGTAAACAGTTTATTCTTTTTCAAACACTGACTCACGCACACACACACACGTACTTACAACTTATGTGTGTGTGTGTGTGTAACTGTGACTGTGTATGTGCCAGCCTAAATTCCTGTACATATAAAATGAGTCTACGTATAGATCTTTATTTGCATATTTAACTGTTGACGTCTATAAATTTACATAATATTTCCGCGCATATCATTCTGTTCTGTTATTTGGTGGGTAGAGGGAAGAGAATTTGTATTTGTTCGTGTGACTCTGTCAGTGTGTGCGTGTTCCCGCTCTCGTTGCCCACACCCAATCCCTGTGACTGACAAATCCTTCTCGAAATTCAAATTCCCGTTTCCCCATTTGGGTCATAAACGTTCAGATCCGGCCGGCGCACCAAGAACATTCATAGATCGATCGGAATCGTTCAGGTATCGATTAAGGAATTCCTATTTCAATTTACTGATCGATACACTGGTGCTGATTTCAGTCAGTTCGCAAAGAAAACTGCGTCGAGCAAACGACTGTTTCAAGCCCGCCTTCTCCATAGGAAACTCAGCGTATGTCCCGATCCTTTTAAAGGTACATGTCTTTTTTTTCTGAATTATTTTTATG
>CAHIKZ030005136.1:1607500-1617500 GCA_903632075.3 Acanthosepion pharaonis
CTGTTGAGAATAAATCGAGGTCTGGTGCAGCACGCAAGATTTCTTCCAGATCAATGAGAAGAATTCAGCGCCAAATTCAAGAAAATCCAATGACTACTCACAGAGAAAAACAGGAAGAATTATAAGCATCAGGTGTTATTGTTACGAAGCGAACATTAAGCAATGAAATTCCTAGATGTCAACTAAGATCACGTTCTCCAAGAAAAACTCCACTACTATTAAAGACACATAGGGATGCTCTGTTAAAATTTGTTCGTGTGCATAAGAATAAACCTCATATTGGGAAAGTGTTTTATGGAGAGATAAAGCATAAATCGAATGTAATTCAAGGACTCACGTTTGGAGAAAACGAGGCACAGACTTTGCACCGAAAAACACAAACCCAACGGTTAAATTTGTTCATGGTAATATAGTTTGGGGATGTTTTTTTTTCTGCTAATGGTACGGGTAATTTAGAGAGAGTAGATGGCAGAATGAATTTTTGTTTCAAATTACATTAGGTATACTTCAAATTTTCTAATTTTCCTAAAATAACCTTTGAAAACGTGTAATGGAATTTTACAAGAATTTTAAACGGAGAATTTCACTTTTGATTACAAAACTGTCAAAAATAACTGACATTATCGATTTTATGACTCACAAAAAACAAGATTTTTAACTAAAATTTTAGACGTGCTAGAAAGGATTAAAAAATTTAAAAATATTCAAAATATACTTTAATCTTTCCTCTTAATAATAACATAAACATTTAAACGATAAGAAATTGTTTAATCAGGTTTGGGACGTTTTTTTTAGCGAAGTATTGAACATTCCTAATTTTGCTACTATTAGTTCTGTTATTGTTAAGTATAAAAAGGTGAAAAATGAGAATAAATCGAGGTCTGGTGCAGCACGCAAGATTTCTCCCAGATCAATGAGAAGAATTCAGCGCCAAATTCAAGAAAATCCAATGACTACTCGCAGAGAAATACAAGAAGAATTAATGAATCAGGTGTTATTGTTACGAAGCGAATATTAAGCAATGAAATTCATAGATGTCAACTAAGATCACGTTCTCCAAGAAAAAAAATGCCACTACTATTGAAGATACATAGGGATGCTCTGTTAAAATTTGTCCGGGAAAATAAGAATAAACCTGACTACTTTTGGGAAGGTGTTTTATGAACAGATGAAACAAAAATTGAACTATTTGGGCGTAATTCAAAGGCACTTGTTTGGAGAAAAGACGACACAGCCTTTGCATCGAAGAACACAATGCCAAAGGTGAAATTTGGTGGTGGCAATATTAGGGTTTGGAGATGTTTTTCTCTTATTGGTACGTGTTATTTAGAGGTTATAGATAGCAGAATTAATTCAACAATATACAAAGATGTCTTGGACTGCAATTTGTTTGGGTTAGTAGTAAAGCTTGGACTTCCAAAATGAATGGGTTTTCCAACAAGATAGATACGGCTAAATCTACGAAAAAATGGCTTATTAAAACAATGTCGATAAACTCAAATAGCTATCACAGTCTCTCGACTTGAATCCAATAGAGAATTTCTGGCGTTTATTAAAAGTTCAAGGTAATAAAAGAGTTTGAAAAACATCCTGGACCTAAACAGACTATGTAAAGGACGCTAGATTAAAAAATATCAACGGAAAACGTATAAATCATTGATTAAACGCTACAGAAAGAGACTGATGGCTATTGAATTGAGTAAGGGATATGCTACAAATGTATTAAATAGGTATTATAATGTTGTATGGCTCGGATTGAGGAATCGGAGAGCCGAGTTCGAATTCCGGTTGAATGCATTACATTCACTTACGTGCTATTACCCTTGTAAAAGGTATGAAACCTCTTTTTCTCCCCCAAGCTATGGGTAAATAGCAGAACAGAGCGAGATCTGTAGCCTTGGATAGCAACTGGTCTACCGTAGAAAGAAATGGCAACCTACTGCTGGAAAAAAATCTACGTCGTTAGTCCTGTATCAAAAGATATATGATTGCCTAAGTGTATATCATGTATAGCATATAACTGGCCGACAGAATTTTGTACGAATACTTTTTTCGCCGTCCATTTTTTTTTTAATTTCGTATATTTTCAATAATATATAATTTTTTTCTGATTTTTTTTCATATTGCATCGTTATGCAATGTTATACAAATATTGAATGGAATATGAAATTATTTGATAAGCTCTAACTAGGTTAAATAATTAAAAAATCATGTGTACGAATATTACTTTTCCCCACTGCATATATATATATATATATATATATATATATATATATACATTGTATATATACATGTATGTATATATATATATATATATATATATATATATATGGTATATATAAATGTGTGTGTGTGTGTCTATATATATATATATATATATATATATATATATATAATTAATTATTTAATTATTCGAAAATTATAATATAAAATTTAAATGTTCTGTTTTATAATAAACAGTATTAATAACATTTATCAGCCTGAATGTTCAAGAAAATTTCATAGAAAATATTCGTCCTCCGACAGGAATCGAACCTTTATCTTATATGGAACCGTCATATAGGCTGAGTTGCCCTAACCGATCGAGCCACGGAGGATCCTTAGATTAGCAAGGTCGATTTCACAGCTTTTAGACTTCAATCTTTCATGAATCTCTCACGTATATTCATATCTGCTCATAGCGTATCCAAATGTAAACAGATGTCGTCACACATTATGAATTGGACAAAGTCCGACAATTTTTTAAAGACATTTTTATCTATAAAAAGAATGTCTTATCGAACGATCCTCTGTGGCTCGATCGGTTAAGGCACATCAGGCTATGTGTGTGTTTGTTTGTGTGTGTGTGTGTGTGTGTGTGTGTTTGTGTCTGTGTGTATGAAATGGGTATAAATATGTATCAAATATGAATGAGAATCCGACAGAATGATTGGATAAGAAATAAATAGGAAACATTTCTAAATTTGTCATGTTACACTTTTATTCATGCTTCAACAGAAAAGGAATTATGGAAGAGAAAAAAATTCTCGTATTTTTTGTTTTTCCTTGATCAACTAAACCTCGCGTGAATTTGTCCTGTCAGACAGCGATCGTGTATATAATCCTTGTATGTTTGGGTATCACAATTTTAGTTGTTCTATGCTAGACTTGTTTGAAGATATGTATGACGGTGTTTACTTGTGTGTGTGTGTTTGTGTGTGCGCGTGCGCGCGTCTAGAGGGGATTTTTATTTCTGTCTTATGAACAACAGTTTTAATTCGCTCGTAACACAAAGAAATAAAATAGGCCACGACTTCAATTTACTAATTTGCCACCCTAATTTAGAAAGGAATGTAAATCTATTACGTAGAAAATACTTAGAAGGAATCGTAATAAATATATGACCATCTATACACACACGTTTCAGTTTTTAACATAACAAGGACGTCAGCTCAAGTCCATGTATTCACCGGAAATACTTCATTTTAGGAATGGATTAAATCCGACATATTTTTAATCTATATATTTAAACGTTCTTTTCAAAAGGATACTCATATTTGAGTAGACGCGCTGTTTTTATTTATTTATTAAACAGTATATTTAACTATTTTCATCTACCGGTCTGAATATTCGAGAAATATTCTTAGAAAATATGCGCCTTCCGACAGGATTCGAACATGTGTCTAATAGTACGTATATAATATGTATACAAAGAAATAACGGAAGCTCTCTGTAGATAGGGAGGTTAAACAAAAATTATTTAACAACAAAGTATAGCAAAACACTCTCAAAACACATATGAGACATAATATAATAAATAATTAACCAGATGAAAAAATAAGAAATCGAGCGTAAGCTTGCATCATTTCAAAGCAATGCAACCATTGGGTAGATATGAAAATCTAAATATGCTTCCTTAAACAATATTTTCCAAATACAAATACAAAAACAAATTCTTGTTACTTTACCTACAACTACATTATAACTCCAACTATTAAACACTTAATGACACATACCATAAAACTAATAAACATTTTTAAAGTATATACCAAACTTCAGAAGTAAAGAAAATATAAGACTAAATAAACTTCAAGTTCAGGAATATAAATATTAGGATTTCCTTTCACCTTTTCTAATTAGTCCTCACTGGTTCATATATATATATATATATATATATATATATAAGTTATGAAAATCTTGGTAATCCGTATGGATAATCCCAAGGAAGATGAAATCCAGAGAGCTCATTGTTAAATCAGAGCGAATAATTTAATTTAAAGAAAAGCAGACAATTTTAAGGTTCCATAAGGTTATAATTTATTTCCCAAGGGATCTTCTTGCTGCCTGGATCATCAGACCTCACTTACAATGATGAAACAATTGAATTTAAACTTACACTTTTGGAGGGTAGTATTCAGCCGATGTAAGGTGATATATTATTCGCTCTGATTTAACATCCATATCACCTTACACATGGAACTTTAAAGTTGTCTGGTTTTCTATAAATTATATATATATATATATATTTGCGTGTGTGTGTGTTTGTGGGTGGGTGTATGTAGTGATAGAAATTAGGTGGATTTGAGAGAATTATAATTAAGTAATTCATCAAGTCGAGAAGAAACCTCAACAGAAAGCACTGGACAATCGTTTCGTCCTATATTTGGGACTCATCAGCAGTGCCCATCCACTACCAAAAATTAAAACCCGAACTGTTGCGATAGGAAGCAAACGCCATACCAACTGTACCAACGAGCTTCGGTGACGATGAGGTTGGAACAGTTGGTATAACGTTTGCTTGATAACGTAACTGTCCGGGTTTCAATTCTTGGTAGTGGATGCGCATTGCTGAGGAATCCCAAATATAGGACGAAACGGCCGTCCAGTGCTTTCTGCATTCTGTTGAGGTTTCTTCTAGACTCGATGAATTACTTATATATATATATATATATATATATAATTGTGTTTGTGTCATTCAGTGCATATCTTTCTGTCAACCCACCTATCTAGCCATCTATGTTTATTATCCATATGCGTCATTCAGTTCATATCTATCTATCTAAGTTCATTATCTATCCAGATGTGTCATTCAGTTCATATATATCTATCTACTTTTTGATATTTAAATAAACTAGGTTGGCATTAGTTTCCACCAGAGGTCGCCGAATAAAATCTGTGCAACCATCCGTAATCAAAAGTTAAAGTTTCGAAATGACGCCAATTTGAATAACAAATTTCGCATAATTAGATTGAAAAGGGCAACTCGGATATAAATAATAATAATAATAATAATAATAATAAAAGCTTCATAGATAATTTAGGGTGTGACGTTTAAACGAGAATGATTTCTCAGCTGGTAATTACCGTAAGTGAAAGATTCGTTTCAGATGGACTTTATTAAAGATGGCGGCAATAAGCTTATCTCAATTCTAAAAAGAAAATCGTACAGTGTTGGTATAACATCTTTAAATTAGATTAAAATCAAGGGATAATCTTGACAATGCTTTTGATATCAGCAAAACTGACCAGCGAAGATGTTGATCTTTTTATTTTGTGGCTAATTTTTTTTTATTTTTAAATTTAAAAATTAAAAAATATTAACTAAAAGCTTTAATGTAAGATGACAAAAAATAAAAAAAAAAAAAAATGGAAAACAAAAAAAAAAACCGATTTTTTGTCAGCATTTAAAAACACTTGAACAGGTTCGAATCTAGAGAGATCTCGTGAAAAAAGTAGAGCTGGACAAATTCTTGACTTACTTGGAATTCGGGTGCAGAAGACCTCTTTTTTTTTTCGCCATCGCATGCCAAAGCCAAACTGTTCTCGTTTAATCATCTGAGAGAATCTCTTAAGCCTGCCATCATTATGGCTGATGCTAACCTCCTGGAGAGTGACTAATTGCGAAATCTTGAACTAACCTCTTCCACTGATGTGAAGTGGAAATTTTCCATTAAATCAATTACTAGCTCTCCTCATAGCAATGTTGGTTCAGTGTGTTGCGCCAGAAAATTTTTCTCGACAGAATCTATTTCAATGACTTTGCAAACTTACAAAATCTACCATTCTCCTTGCATTTAATATATATATATATATATATAGATAGATAGATAATATTAGTGGTAAATATACACATACATATGCAATCATATATCTAAAATATATAAATATATATACATACATACATACATATACATATATTTGTATAAAAAATAATTCCAAGAGGATAGAATCCCGGTAGAACTCAATGTCCAGGACAGAGTAAGGATATAATAAAAAGGCTTAAACACCAATATTCCATGGTCATAATTTATTCCATTGGAATCGTAAATTCTATTTTCTTTTTGAATTTGTAGGTCTGTTGAATCGGATCGTATTTACGATTCCAATGGAATAAATTATGACCATGGAATATTAGTGTTTAAGCCTTTTCATTATATATATATATATATATATATATATATATAATTTCTTGATAATATCCAAAGAATGCTCTGCAACGTTATTGATACTGACCTGGCATCTCGGCTTCAGTCATTTTCCTACCGCCATAATAGATCTTCTTGTGCCTTTTCTATAAATACTTTCTTGCTAATTGTTCTGATGAACTTTTCTCTATGGTACCTAGAATTCATGAAGTTAAACGTTGGGGTAGATAGGCGGTAAGGTCTCACAATATTACCGTTGAAATGGCTAGATGTAACCGCAAGTTCTATGCTAATAGTTTCTTCTCCCACACTTCTGGAACTCTCTTTCGTCATTGAGAGAGGCACTGACTATATCGAGACGTCAGGTTAGGAACCTATGATGTATATAGCTATATATTCCTTATTTGTTATATAATAAAAGAAATTGCTTTATTTTTTAACTCACCCTGCTACTTTTGAAATAAACGAATATTTTAGATTATTTTTTTGATTCGTTCTGAGTCGATGTCATAGAATTCACAATCCGGCGCCGATATTAACTCTTTAATCTTTTCGATGGCTGCAGAGTAAACGCCACACCTAGGCGACATAACGAATGTCTCAATCAATCCTTACAAAAACAATAACCTTACAGTGTTAATGTAGCGTCTGTCACGTAAGGTTAAAAGAAAAAAACAAATCGTATCGAAGGTTGTTTGATGTCAAGAAGATTGACCGGCAAATGATTTGCTTCTCAGGATTTATTTATTTTAAATTATTCTTTTGTTGTTAAAATCTTTTTTTATTTATTTTTAATTGAACAACAATGACTAAAAGCTTTAATCTGATTTGGCAAAAAATCTGAACAGACTATAATTAGTTGTCAGCAATCTAAAAACACTTAAATGGTTCGGATCAGGGTCAGTCCCTAAAAAGCAAGAGCAGATAGAACTACTCGCAGTTCGGGGTTTGGGCTCCACGTTACCGTGCGTGTGAGCAACGGCGAGGTTTTGCAGACAAGGGGGAAGATTTTACTTAACATCAGGAAGAGACAGCTGAAATTTCTGGAACACATAATGAGAAAGGAGGGCTTGGAGAATCTAATACTCACAGGTCGAATAGAAGGAAAAGAGAGACAAGGGAAAGCGTCGCATGACATACGTGGCGGGCTTGAGCAAGTGGATGACAGAAAATAGTATTAAGCTGCTATGTGTCATCTGTCCTCCTTTACGACAGCAAATGTTGGACGGTCTCCTCAAAGATGAAGAAACTCGAGGCAACGGGGACATGGTTCTACAGAAGGATGCTGAGGATATCATAGACCTAGTGTGTGAGCAACGCTGAGATTTTGGAGAGGATGCAAACATAGAGGAAGCTTTTACTTAACACCAGAAAGAGGGAGCTGAAATTTCTAGAACACATAATGAGAAAAGAGGGCTTGGAGAATCTGATACTCACAGGTCGAATAGAAGGAAAGAGAGACAACGGAAAGCAAAGCATGACATACCTAGCAAGCTTAAGCAAGTGGATGATAGAGCATGGCCTGGGGGAAGTAGCAAAGGGATAAAGCTTATTGAGAGCTACAAGGGATAGGGAGAAGTGGAGAGCCATGATCGCCCACTTATTGAAGGAACACGGCACATAAAAAATTCAAATCGGTCTTTGACTTTTGACTAAACGGGAGTGAGAATTATGAAAATTAACCCCCCCACTCCTGCAGACTTTATTTGACACCCCGCCATTTATTAAAATTCCGTGGTATCAAATAATGCTGTTTTATCCATGAAGAGGTTACAGACAAACAAAGATGCTACTCGAGTGAAGGAAGAGCAACACACGCGGAAATGAAAGAAGCGAGGTTAATTGTAAAAGAGAATACACAATTGAAAGACAGGGAATCGGGTGGCAGGCTAATAATTCCCGAAGCAAGGATATCTGCTAACCGCCCCACGCGGTCAGATGTGGCACAAGGTCGAATTTCACGTGGGATATCCAACCATAGCCTCGGGCAAAAATTTTCCCGTATAAAACGAGTTCGGGTAGCTGTTTTTCCGAGAAGAGACTCCGCCCTTCGACATAGCCTCGTCTGGGGATCCTTTCCGCCCGAAAGCAGAGAGTTCGACCAGCACAGCTGGAGATGAATCTACAACTAATTGCCGAAGCAAGTTTATTTACCTTGCTTCCACGCGAGGTAGGATGTGGCACAAGACCGTTTTTAATGCGGGGTTAAAACCGAGCCCGTTAGGCTCGAGCAAAATTTCCCCGTAGACCCCCGTATACACGGGGTCGGGTAACTGTCTACCACCCCAGACAAAGCCTCGTTTGGGTTCCTCTCCACCCGAAGGCAGAGAGTTCGACCAGCACAGCTGGAGATGAATCTCCAACTAATTGCTGAAGCAAGGTCATTTACCACACCTCCACGTTTTTTTCCTTCCTTGCTCCACCCTTCGTCCCTCTCTCCATTCCTTCTTTCATCTCCCTCTCTTTCCACATTCCTTCCTTCCTTCCTCACCCAACCATCCCCACTCCCCTCTCCCCTCTCTTGCTTCCTTCCTTTTTTCATCTTCCTCTCTTCCACATTCCTTTTCTCCATTCCACATTCCCATTCTTCCTTCTTTCCTCTCTCTCCCCTTTCTTCGTTTCTCCTCCCTACTTACTTACTCCCTTCCTTCATTCCTTCCTTCTTCTTTATCCCTCTTTCTTCCTCTCTCAACCTTCCCTATTTTCTTTCTTCGTTCGTTCGTTCGTTCCTTTCATCTTTCCTTCCTTTCTTCCTTCCTTCTCTCTTCCTCCCGTTTTCCATTTACTTCGTCTCTCCTTTCTTTCCACTTTTCTTCTCATTTTCCTTTCTTCCTTCCTTCTTTTCCTCCTTCCTTCCTTCCTACCTTCCTTCCTTCCTTCCATCCTTCTTTCCCTCCTTCCTTCCCACCTTCCCCTTCCTTCCTTCCTTCCTTCCTTACTTTTCTATCCTTCCCTCCCTCCTTCCTTCCTTCCTTCCTTACTTTTCTATCCTTCCCTCCTTCCTTCCTTCCTTTCTTTCTTCTTTCCTTCTTCCTTCCTCCTTCCTTCTTTTCCCTCCTTCCTTCTTTCCTTCCTTCCTTCCTTCCTTCCTTTTCTATCCTTCCCTCCTTCCTTCCTTCCTTCCTTCCTTCCTTCCTTTCTTTCTTCTTTCCTTCTTCCTTCCCTCCTTCCTTCTTTCCCTCCTTCCTTCCCACCTTCTCCCTTCCTTCCTTCCTTCTACCCTCCTTTCTTCCTTCCTTCCTCCCGTCCTTCCTTCCTTCTATCTTTTTTCTTTTTTCTCCCCTCCTTCTTTCCTTCCTTCTATCTTTCTTCTTCTACTTCCCTCCTTCCTTCTCTCCTTCCTTCCTTCCTTCCCTTGAAAGTTTGGTACTTACTCCAATGTCAATCCAAACAGGTTTGAAAAAACTAGTTTACAGATTAATACAATTTCTTGACGTCGATGTTTCAATTGTTCTCCCCGTTTTAATAAAAAAAAACAAACAAACATATCAGTTGAATGGAGGCCATTTTTATTTTTAAGAGACAACTAAAATAACGAGATCCTTGCCTTGTATCTGTGTGCGCCTCACCAGACATCCTTTAAATTAAATGAACTC
>CAHIKZ030005136.1:1622500-1625000 GCA_903632075.3 Acanthosepion pharaonis
TTCATCCTGGTGGAATATGGGAAACGGAATCTACACATTTAATATCTCAATCATTAGCGTTCTGAGATTAATTTCCCTGGTAATGTTGCTATAAAATTCTTTTTAAAGGCAATTTTCATCCTCACTTTTATTTCAAAATACGTAACTGCGGCGAATCAGTATGCAGCTATATATTCACCATTAAGTCATGTGACACAACTGTGAACCATACAAATTATGTTTTACAATGACACACACACATATAATATGGAATTTTCCATTAAAAATACCATAAAAAAAGAGTAACGTCAAAAAGCTCTTGTCTAATTTTAATGACATTTAGGAATGCACTTGGTTTAATATGTTCTTAAATATGTTTAAGTTCTATCCCTAGAACAAACATACACACAAGATAAGAGTTTTAGATAAAGAGTAAATTACACCGCTTAATATCGTCGACATTTTAGCTTGACTTTCACAGCATTAAGTATATTTTTGAGCATACGTAAATTTAACTTTCTAAAACCTAACGATAGATCTTGTTTTTATAAATACATGATGCGAAATCAAATCCCTACAATTGACTTGATATAGTCTATCAGAAGACGAAACACATTGGTAACATTCCTTTTGTCGAACATCCGAGCAGGGTCAAAAATACCTTAAATTCCAGTCCAAAGAAAAAAAAAACAATTGAGTAACTAAGATGAAACGTAAAGAGCTTAATACGCTAAGTAGAGCAGAAAATGTGAAAAAAAAAAACTATAGAGCCAGATACTACCTACCTAGGTTTCACCTAAACAGATCTTCAAGGTAATTCAGTTTACCCTGAAGATCCGTTTAGGTGAAACCTAGGTAGGTAGTACTCCAAACAAATGCAGATGATCCGAATGTCTCTCAGAGGCGATCCTTATGGGTAAAAACACTATGATCAGGAAAGGTATACGTGGTCATCTGGATCAAAATCCAGGCCTTGAAAGGCTGCTGCCTCACATAAAGAACGATGTTGGCTTTTTGTTCACAAAGAGCAACATAACTGAAGTCAGGGAAAAACTCAAGGAAAACAAGGTAAAAACCCCTGCTCGTGTTGGTGTCATTGTCCCCTGTGATGTCCAGGTTTCAGCTCAGAATACTGGGCTAGGTCCTGAGAAGACTTCTTTCTTCCAGGCTTTGTCTACCCCAAACAGAATTTCCAGAGGTACTATTAAAATCTTGAATGATGTCCGTCTCATCAAAGAAGGTGACAAGTTTGGAGCTTAAGAAGTAGCTTCTTAAGCTTCTTAATATGTTGAACATCTGTATTTACTCCTGCTGTTTTGGACATTTGACATGATATATATATATATATATATATATATATATATATATATATATATATATATATATATATATATACTGGACAATAAAAAAGATATTAAAATGAATATCTTCAGATACACTGGGTTGTATATTAATATTCCTTCGTTTTTATTATTATTTCATTTAGATTCCTCGAATAGTTTCGGCCATCATCAGGAGAAAATAATTCTACTTGCTGGTAGCAGTAAACTGCAGAAATGAATGTCTTGATGGAGAAATTAAACTTTTGTCTGTAGTTTTCATTTGTTTTGTTTTTTATATTTAACATAAATTTTGGTCATTCCTTGTGTTAGTCAGACAGTCTGCTTTAAGTTGTTATTTAAGAAAAGAGCTGGATGGATTCATGCTGCTCTCTGAATTCCCTTGGTCATTTTGACAGATTATATATGCTTTTCTGAATTCCTTGGTCAGTCTGACAGATTATATATATATATATATATACGGATTTATTACCTGTAGTATATATATATATATATATATATATATATATATATATATATATATATATATATATATATATATTTAAATAAATCGTGATATATTACAGGTAATAAATCCGTTATATATATTTCATTGGTATATTTATAAATGTACATAAATGAATATTTACATTTTAATAAATATCCATTATTTTCTTTTTTTATATGGAGCTGAGTTTTTCGGCAATGGGTTCCTATTTTTGAAAAGACGATGACACGATACGTCTGAAAATATCTACAAGAATAGATACAAACACGTTCCCTTTTGAGTATATTATTAGAATATATTTGTTGGTGTAACTGATTTCTTTTCTTTTTAAGCGTCATCTCTGCCTTCGGCAAATTGCGCAACTTACCTTAGGACTTTCAGACAATGTGTATTTTTCTTTCTGGCCGTCACATACTCACGAGTGGCCAGGCTGCAGCGGGATTCTTATTTTTATCAAGTCACCATCTCTAGACAGATTGCAAACAAAGACTGAAGAGTTTCTCTCCACCCATTAGCGCAACTATCGACAACTTTCGAATGTGTGCAATATTTATAGAGGGAAGAATGTTCATATTCGGAAATAGTGTTGATTTGATATATCTACCTACATAACCTTTTATTTAAAATTCGAATGTCTGCTGGTATGCGTTTTTATAGCTCCATATTTCTAAAGGATTAATGGTTTTATTTTTAA
>CAHIKZ030005136.1:1627500-1720000 GCA_903632075.3 Acanthosepion pharaonis
CGGGATATATATATATATATATATATATATATATATATATATATATATATATATATATATATAATTATTTATTCGAAAATTATAACATAAATATGTTATAAAATCACTACAAAAATAGCCCTTTTGTTTCAACACTTCTGGTGTCTTATCAAGTGATGGTATTGAATGTAGAATAAAGGGTTTATTTTATAACATATTTATGTTATAATTTTCGAATAAATAATTTTCTTTGCTCTACTCTGTATTGAGCACCCTTTTAAGAATAGTATTTGTTGGTTATTGAAATTTATTCCGTATACACCAATCCTATATTTGGGTATATATATATATATATATATATATATATATATATATATATATATATATGTATGTATGTATGTAATCATCCATTTGTTTATGTTATGTGTATTCTGGCCAGTGTCAACAGAACTGGTTTGAGATTTTTCATCAAGTACCTTCACTTGCTTAAGATAGTTGAAGTAATGACAGTCACGATCAAACTATAAAAACCAACCCTTTCCCCGCAAATGGATCGCTTTGTTTGTTCCCTTCTTCTTTTGGGAGAACATTAATGGTTTTCCTCTCCTGATCTATTTCTGGTGCCTTTTCAGGTTTGATTATCCATTTAATTCGTTTTTAATTTTACAAATAGAATAGATTTTCTAACATTGATTAAAACAATTTTTTTTAATTTTTATCCTGAGCCAGTTTTGTTTCTCAGGTTAGTCTCCTTAGTAAATTCCGAAGTGTATTCGTTGTTAAAAAGAAAAATAATAATTTTTTCGACAACGATTTATTCGCTGATGATCTGTTGGCCGAAAGATTCGTAAGATATTTTGACACCATTTTTAGTATTAAGTTGTTTACATCAGTTCTATTCACGACGCTAATTAAATTTTGTCGTATCAACTCATCGTTTCAAGTAGTTGTCTCTATTCTGAAGTAGTTTTCTATCGTCCGCTAGTAAGAAGATCACAGTTTGAATGACAATAAAAAAAACATCAAAATCTAAACAAGGTAACCCATTTGAATTATTGCCGCTACATATTCTTTCTACGTCTATAATACTCATTTGGTTTTATGTTAGCCGAAACTATTACTTATAAGGATCTTACACACAGAATTCATCAAATGCATTAGTTATAGACAGAAATTCAACCACAATTTTGATCTAAGGAATGCCACGCTTATTAAAAGGGAATGTAAATAATGTGGAAGGAAGATTCTTGAGAGTGCTACTGTCGAAACTTACCAAAATATAAATCTGCTACCTGTATTTTTTTCCAATATCTCCATTCCTAGATAATGAAAGAATTATGACTTTCCCAATCCGAAAATACATAGCTACAAAAATATTAAAAAATGAAACCAAAGGCCTCTGTCGGTGTTAAGCAAACACAAATAACCTGATTTTATTCAAAATATATAGCGCATAAATTAACCCCAAAATAATTTAAATACCAATTTGCATAAAATATTTCAAAATCTTCACTTCAATTTTGATTTATTAGACAATTTTGTCAATTCGTGTCTTCCATAGTTTGCCTGACATTTCAGTTAACCTGGTGAATAATCATAAACGTTCGTAAACTTAAAATCTTTGAAAAACCTATAATATTTTTGCTCTTGTATATGAATATTTTTTACAAAATAAAATTCTTGCATTTGCCTTGATAAAGTTCCTCAGAGGAGGAAAAACATTGTTTATGATAAGTTCTTTGTCTTTATTTCTGTCAAGTACAAGCTATCATAAGCTTGTATTAGGTTGGTGCAGAAATAATGTCGTTTTTTGACGTTCAACTTAACCTCAAAAACGACATTATTTCTGCACCAACTTAATAAATATTATTAACTATAAATACAGTGTGTAAATGAATCAAGTGGCATATTTGAATTGAAAATAAGAGAAAAATGTAAAAGGCAATAAAATACCTTTACAAACAAAAATCTATCAGCAAGACTTTACACTTGCATCTTGCTAGCCAGAGAATTTGGCAAGGGGAGAGAAAGTTAAAGAATCAAGGAGAAGGGCAACACTGATTCGGGTAGCAAGATTCTCTGATAGAAAGTTTTGTTTGGGAAGATATGGAGAATGACTTAAGAAATTAAAGAATTTGTATTGAAAAACGATAATGGCTGCTTAGCGGCTAAAATATTAATTTTACCTTCTTTTTGTTTTAATAATAAACAATATTCTTTATTCGCATTTTGCTTTTTTTTTCTTTATTGAATTTCATATGTGGACATTACTTTATTTTTATATTATATTTACACACATATTACGGTTATGACATGATTTCCTGTATCAAAATTCGATGAATAATGAAGGGTTTAATTCAGTTTATTTTTTTTAAATAAAACACCCAACACGAAATTTCTAAAATCGTACATAAATATAGTAGTACTATGAATTTCTGGAACCTTCTAGATATTCCTGGAGCCATCTAGAAATTTATGGAACCTTCTAGAACTTTTTTTTGTTTGTAAGGTTGTATGCTATGATAAAGCTACAAAGTGTTATATGCGTTAAAATATACATGCGTACTATGCAATGACAACATTAGCAAATTGAAAAATAAAGCTAATTGTCTTAAATATCTTGATTTGTTTAACCTTATTGCGTATATGGTAAAATCGAATTTTCGGTTTGTAGGTGACCTTTTTCAAAAACTAAAACAAATTAATGTCTTTTTCATTTCTTTTGAACAAAGCCCATCGGTTTAAAGAAAACTAGGTTTTCCCAAAAGTCATAATCTTAATGGATATAGTAGCCGTGTATTCAGCTGTTTAGAAGATTAATGATTTGAGCATGAAACCGGGATTTGAGATACGTTATGGACGACTTGCCAAGGAGTTTACTTCTTGCATAATATCAACCTTAGACGACCTCAACCGCCAGTGCAGTTGAGAAGTGTTTGAAAAGCATACCTGGGTTGATCCAAATCTTATAAAAACAGTTCAGAAGCCTTCGATAGTTGGTTGAATGTGAAGTGACAATTCCCCGAGTCCAGGGTTCGACCATTTTGGCCTTGTTCACCTACTGATCAAGCCAGTTTATATGCCCTCCCGCCCCCAGAAACTGTAACGAAAGTAGAGTTGAGGTTCAGTATCAAATATAGGTGGGATCTGGGAATGTTCAAGAAACAGAAATTATCTTGAGCACCATGAAGGAGCTAGCTACCTTAGCAGAGGGACATAAACGGAAATAAGAAGCCAGACATTTTTATTTCAGATATATATATATAATTATTTATTTGAAAATTATAACACAAATATGTTATAAAATCACTACAAAAATAACCATTTTCTTTCAAGACTTCTGGTGTCTTATCAAGTGATGGTGTTGAATGTAGAATAAAGAGTTTTAAAAAGTTCAAGTCAATGAAACATCCCTCGCTCAGGGGAAACGCTGTTACATAAGCTTCAATGACCAATCAAAATACAAGCATACTACAATTGTATATATATATATATATATATATATATATATATATATATATAATTCATCGGGTCTGAAACCTCAATAGAATACATAAAGCACGAACCGGACGTTTCGTCCTATATTTTGGACTCATCAGCAGTGCGCATCCACTACTGAGAATTGAAACACTGACAGTTAGGTCGTCAAGCAAACATCATACCAAATATTCTAACGGGCCTCTGTGACGAAGCGGTTGCAAATCAGACTCAATATAGGGCCGCTCGCTCGCATATTCCGTGATGGAACTCTGCTGAGGTTTTCTCTCTAACCATAGGATTGTGCCTATATTATATATATATATATATATATATATATATATATATATATATATATATGAGGAAATATAAAGGTGTGCTATATTTATGGGATAAAGTGCTAAATAGCAGAGATAATGTAATATAAAAATTGAACATTGAAGTTAACACTCAGAGGCGACAGACTGTTTCCTGCTAAACTCAATCATCAGGCAACCCTTGCGTCTAGCATGAAACAGCCTGTCGCCTCTAAGTGTTTACTTCAATGTTCACTTTTTATATTCACACACACTCTATCTCTGATATTGAGCATTTTATTCCATAAATATTGCACACCTTAAGACTATATTTCTTCAAATTCAGCTCCGGTTAAACAGTAGAGCACTTTCGCTACATTTATAACACATTATATATATATATATATATATATATATATATATATATATATATATATATATATAAAGAAATATATATTTTTGCTATATTTATTGGGATCAAGTACTCAATATCAGAGACAGAGCGTATGTAAATATAAATATAAAAAAGTAAACATTGAAATCAACATTTCAGAGGTGACAGGCTGTTTCTATGGGACGCAATTGATGCATCTGGCATGAAACCGCCTGTCGTCTCTGAATGTTGACTTTAATGTTCACTTATATATATATATATATATATATATATATATATATATATATATATATATATATGTGTGTGTGTGTGTGTGTGTTGTGTGTGTGTGAAAAGTGTCTCTCTCTCTCTCTCTATATATATATATATATATATATATATATATATATATTTATATATATTACATGCGCGGTACTTATTGAAAGCGTTCAATATCAGAGATAGAGCTAACATATTTGGTTGGATTGATGTGAGTTTGTGATCCTGGGTTTCACGCTTTTGCGATCGTCAGACAAACTGAAAATAAATAATCAGTTTGACGATCGCAAAGCGTGAAACCAAGGGTCACAAACTCACATCAATCCAACCATATATATATATATATATATATATATATATATATATATATATATATATATAATGTATATTTGCCAGCAACCTTTCTTTTAAACATGTTTCGTTCAATATGGCAGACAAGGAAAATTTGATTATCTTATTTAGTCTTTGCAGCATTATTTTATTTCCAAGTTTGGTGGGAGAAAGATTGACCATAAGTTGTCTATTGTTCCAAGTGCTTTTGACCATGTCTTTAGCCATTCCAAGGACGTATTTTTAGGTCTTATTAATGTATTTTCATGTTTATTTAAGATGTATGTTTTGTGCTGTTTAAATACTAGTGGTATCGTTTATTCTGTGCTTCACATGTTAAGCGTGTCAGGAATTCGAGTTGGCATCTTTCTATTCTAAACAAATCTTCAACATACCACTACCATTGTTAAATAAGGTGAGAATTACATATACTGAGTACCAGTTGTTTTATGAAAATAGCATCTCTCACAGCGAATTGTTTTCGGTAACATGGACGATATAAAATGTCTTGTAAGCTAGTAAGGGTTAATGAATGAGGAATAACCAAAACGGAGGATGGAAATGAAATGATAATCTTCATAACATCAACAAAATATAAAACTCGCCAGCGGCTTGAAGTAGGTAAACCACTGCTTGTGGTGACCTTCATAGACAGTATATTACCCTATTTAAAATAGTGCCCAACGTATTTATGAGTATTGGGACATACCCATTAGTGTTCATATGTACGGTATATAATAAAATAATAGTGTTATCGACCAGAATCTTCCTTAAGGTGTGTAAATGATGGAAGGCTAAGTGCCTTTTTATAGAACTCTGTTAAGATAAATGGCAAGTGATGCGTAGTATGTCCCATATAAGTAATTGATTTATGACAAGAAACGCAGTCTTGTACTGGGCAGTGAAAATGATACACTATATTGGTCATTGCTAGTTTAGATTTAGATGGGGCTGTTTTCATTAGTGACAACGGGGTTTGCGGTGTTCCATATTCTGTAATATATTATAAGTTTGCATGTTTTTCTTTTAGGATTTACGATATAAATATGATGTTTAATGATTCTTCGTATAGCGAATTCGTCCTGCTTGTAATTATTGTGCATCTGGTTGCAGCAAAATATGTTAAATAAACATCTAATGTTATTTATTACTCCTAATTATATATGATTTGATATCGAGCACTGTAATTATGAAGACTGCTTGCCTCAAAACGTTAAATTCTCTGATCGATAGTTTTCATTTTTGTCAAAGCTCTACTTGTTATATATATATATATATATATATATATATATATATATATATATATATATATATAGAGAGAGAGAGAGAGAGAGAGAGATACATATAGACAGTGGAACTATAGAAATCAATATTGCATTGTCTGGAGATCGCAAGAAACTAGCAATTACCACGCGGGGTCGATTTAAATGTCCGCACTTTGTCCACAAACACTTTATCGCCGATATTGAGCACTGTTCTCTCTATATACAACAATATTTTGCCAAAAAAGGCGATTAGATAATCAGAAATATAATATTCAACAGATTAAGAAAATTTAACTTGTGTCATCTGGTTAGCCGATTTTAAATTTTGAATAATATATATATATATATATATATATATATATATATATATATATATATATATATATATATATATCGATACATATGTATGTGGTTGTATATGTTTACAGGTATATGTGTATATATAATTACGTAAATATATACGTATGAATATATGTATGAGGTATGTATATTTCGACAGCAAAGGTTATTTCGGTTTGGTACACATACACACACACACACACACACACACAAACACGCATACCATACACACACACACACACACAGACACACACACACACATATATATATATGTGTGTGTGTGTGTGATTTGATATCGAGCACTGTTATTATGAAAACTGCTTGCCTTAAAAACGTTAAATTTTCTGCTCGATATTTTCATTTTTTGTCAAAGCTCTCCTTGTTATATATATATATATATATATATATATATATATATATATATATATATAAAGAGAGGAGGAGAGAGAGAGAGAGAGAGAAAGAAAGAAAGAAAAGAAATACATATAGACAGTGGAACTATAGTAATCAATATTGCATTGTCTGGAGATCGCAAAAAACTAGCAATTATCACGCGGGGTCGATTTAAATGTCCGCACTTTGTCCACAAACACTTTATCGCCGATATTGAGCACTGTTCTCTATATATACAACAATATTTTGACAATAATAATAATAATAAAATATATGAGTGTTTCAGGTTAGCAGGAGTTCTGCCCCAAATGAGCCGAATAGATAATTAGAGATATAATATTCAATAAATTGAGAAAAATTAAATTGTGTTATCTGGTTGGCCGATTTTAATTCCGGTTCCACGTGACATGACTAATGGATGTCAGTTATTAGTTATCTTCTGTTAATTTCTCTCTCCAAGTTCTCTACCGCCTTAACCAGGTATTGAACTCACACTCTTTGGGTTCTGTCTACCCCAGTGAGCGAAATAAAGGGTTCAGTTCGACATTCCAACGACCTGAAGAAGGCCGGTGCGTACAACAGCCAAAAACGTTGTAATAAATATGGCGACAAAGATGACGACAATAGTCCGAATAATGTAAATACTGTATATTGGGCTCGAACGAAAAAAAAAATCCCCTCGGAAAACTCCTCTGAGTAAAGCAAATATTTTAAAGCGTCAAAATTGGACTAAAAGATACATGAAAACCAACTTGTCTAAAGTAATTTTCACGAGCAAATCTTGGGTGACACTCAATGGATCTGATCAATAGGCCAAAGGATGGATTTTATCCGATGCAGGAATGCCTGGAGCTCTAGGAAGATAGTAAGGAGGTGGCATAATAGCTGGAATTAACGACCAAACCATTATCGAACCTTCAAAATCGATGAACAAGATAGACCGAACAATACTATTACGATTTCATGGAAAGATATTTCTTTGAATGGTACAAACCGCAGCGTCGCTGTTCCATAGTGAAGAGTACACTTATGCACGACAATGCTCCTTCTCAAACATATCACGTTACCCGTGAATATTTTGATCGTAAAAGATTTACAGGAAAGAAGATAATGGAATGTCCACCAACAAGGCCTGATCTGAACCCGATCGAAAATCTATTTTCAGTTTGGAAAAGATATATGTTTGTTATTTTTTCTATTATAGGCATTGACCAATTATTGATGATTTTATTATCTTTTCATTCCTTTAGAAAATTATTTTCTGGGGTTGCATTAGACTGCAGTTTTTGTTATATAATAACTTTAATCAAACATGTTGAAACCACATAAAAATTGAACATGTTTTTTTTACATCTAAATTAATCGTTTAAAATTGGAAAAACAAATTTTCAAAGCAAATTCTAGTTATTGAGGCTTATGTGATTTACATAATAACTTCAGAAGGACTGTACATCGCTAAGTGTTACGAATGATATGAAAACGTGGAGAGCCATGATTGCGTACGTCAGGAAGAAGGACACGACACATAGAAGAGGAAGAATCTGAACCAGTATGTAGATTCTGTTTACAGATGACTTTATTTTTGGAGAAAGTTGTCCCTTGTTTCCCTGCGTGTTAAGAATCGAATAATTCCTTTGTTTTCGTTGTTTCCGGAGACACGCGACGCTTTTTCCTTCTGTTTCTCGTCTGTTTTCAAGACAAATCCAATCCTTGGCTGATGTTACGGATTATTTTTTATATCGTTCCCACAATTTGTTTTTTTCTTTTCTTTATCGTCTACACACCACTTTGACCATTAGTATTTTTTTTCTATTGGCTTGGTGCATAATTATCAGGGTTTTTTTAAACAATATTTATTATAAAAAAAGAAACATAAGAATTAAACAATAACATTTTTAAAGGATATAATTATCGATACTATAATATTTTTACACTATTTACATTATTCGGACTATTGTTCTCATCTTTTCGACCGTTGTCTCTGAAATAATAGACAGATATAATATGTTTATTAAAAAAAGTAAACAAAACAGCACCTACAAAACGCCTGATAATTATGCACCAACCCAATATTTTTACAACATAGCAAGTAATAGAGATGTAACTACAGTTACTACTCCATCGCCTCCTCCTCCTCCTCCTACTACTACTACTACTACTACTACTACTAATAATAATAATAATAATAAAATACATAAAAAAGAAAGCAAATAAAGATAAGCCGCTTCATGACAAATACTCTGCCCGTACCAAACAAGGTGACGTAGACAAAACCCGTACTCATCAGTGGCTACGTAGTGCAGAGTTGAAAGCTAAAACTGAAGGTTTTATCCTTGCTGCATAGGACCAATGCTTGTTAACTAGAAATTATCAAGCACATAGACTAAAATATACTGTTAGCCCAAAATGCAGGTTCTGTGATAATTACGCAGAAACAATCGAACATCTTGTATCAGGTTGCAAGGTATTGGCACCCACTGAAAATATCTGCAATGGAAAATATGCAACTTCTACGGGAAGGAAAAGTGAAAGAACATGGTATGAACACCACCCAGACCCGGTTACGAAGATATGACATATTACAGTTCTATGGGACTATACAATACACACTGACAGAACAATCAAAGCCAACCGCCCAGACATTGTTATTAAAGACCACAAACAAAAAAGTGCTCTCTTTTTGATATGGCAGTCCCTGCAGACCGCAATGTATCTTTGAAGATATTCGAAAAGCTGTCAAAATACAAGGACCTTGAAAAAGAAATCACAAAAATGTGTCACATGGGAACATCAACAATCCCTGTTGTAGTTGGAGCCCTAGGAGTGATTGAAAAAGATTCCAATAGACTAATTGAAGGGATTCCTGGAAGTCAATACCTTAAAGAGATACAAAAAAATGTTCTGACAAGTACAGCCCACACTTTACGAAGGTCTTTATCCATGTAATTTTTTATTATGTCAGTTGAAAGTGTTATGGCGCCATTTCTAACCTTAGGACCCTGGGCGGGACCCGTAAAAAATGTGTACACGTCATAAATTCATGGATATAAAAAATAATAATAATAACCTGATGTTATACAAGACATGGCTTTTGATCTTAATTAATTGGAAGTGTATATATATTCATAGTTTGTCTTGGGGGATTAAGGAAATTTATAATTCTAAGCAGAAGGAGACGGTGGAAATTTCCAGGAGGTATTTAATGTGGAAAGACAATTTAACACTCAGAGGACGTGTGGAAGGCAAGAGGATCAGAAAGAAAACAGTGATAACCTAATGTATTTAGGAAATATATAAAAAATGTTCTTATAAGTACAGCTCACACATTTATCTAGGTAAAATGTGCGTCATCTTAGGTTTTTTCTTTTGTTTTTTTATACAAAACGGATCAGTGGAAAATGCCATGAAGCCTTTTCTATCCTTCCCCGAAAGAAAGTGTCTTTACAGCAGAAATCAAAGTAACTAATAATAATAATAATAATAATAATAGTGAGAAGAAGAAGAAGAAGAAGAAGAAGAAGAAGAAGAAGAAAAGAAAACAGAAGAAAACGAAACAGAAGAAAGAAGAAAACTAAGACGAAAATGAAAACGAAGAAAGAGAAGAAGAAAAAGAAGAATTAGAAGGAGAAGAAAACGAAAAAGAAGAAAAATAATCTATCGTGATGCGAACAATTGTTTTCCTCTACATTGGCTCAATATTTTTTAAAATATTAGAAAAATGAAAAGGAAAAAATATTAAACGATAGAAACGGTATTTGCATCAAAATCAACATCATTTCTTGGAATATATTTATTATTTGTTCTTCGTCAATATTCTCGACTCGGATTAAAACTTAACGATTATATAAAAGTTAGCCATTGTGAATTTGACATTCTTAATTATTCATCATTTTGCTACAGTTGATGTTTCATGTTCATAGTATTTCTATTTGAATTATTATTATTATTATTATTATTATTATTATTATTATTATTATTATTATTATTTCCTTTGATTTCAGGCGTGAACGCATTTCTTTCCGGGTCCCGCCCAGGGACCTAATGTTAGAATTGGCGTCATGACACTTTCCACTGACAAAAAAAAAGTTCGTTTTCTTCTTCTTCGTCTTTTCATTTTCGTTTTCTTCTGTTTCGTTTTCTTCTGTTTCGTTTTCTTCTGTTTCGTTTTGTTCCTTGTTCTGTTTCTGTTTTCTTCTGTTTCGTTTTCTTCTTCGTTTTTGTTCTTTCTTCTGTTTCGTTTTCTTCTGTTTCGTTTTCTTCTTCGTTTTGTTCTTTCTTCTTTCGTTTTCTTCTGTTTCGTTTTCTTCTTCGTTTTGTTTTTCTTCTGTTTCGTTTTTTCTGTTTCATTTCCTTCGTTTTGTTCTTTCTTCTGTTTCGTTTTCTTCTGTTTCGTTTTCTTCTTCGTTTTGTTCTTTCTTCTGTTTCGTTTTCTTCTGTTTCGTTTTCTTCTGTTTCGTTTTCTTCTTCGTTTTGTTCTTTCTTCTGTTTCGTTTTCTTCTGTTTCGTTTTCTTCTTCGTTTTGTTCTTTCTTCTGTTTCGTTTTCTTCTGTTTCGTTTTCTTCTTCGTTTTGTTCTTTCTTCTGTTTCGTTTTCTTCTGTTTCGTTTTCTTCTTCGTTTTGTTTTTCTTCTGTTTTCGTTTTCTTCTGTTTCGTTTTCTTCTGTTTCGTTTTTCTTCTTCGTTTTTTCTTTCTTCTGTTTCGTTTTTTTTCTTTTTCTTTTTTCTGTTTCTTCTTCTGTTTCCTTTTCTTCTGTTTCGTTTTTCTTCTGTTTCTTCTTTTTCTTCGTTTTCTTTCTTTCTTCTGTTTCGTTTTTTCTTCTGTTTCGTTTTCTTCTTTTCGTTTTTTTCTTCTTTCTTCTGTTTGTTACTTTGATTTCTTCTTAAACGTTTTTTTTTTTTCTTCTGTTTCGTTTGTTTTCTTCTTCGTTTTGTTCTTTCTTCTGTTTCGCACATTTTTCTTCTGTTTCGTTTTTTTTCTTTTTTTATATTTCTTTCTTAGGTTTTTTCTTCTGTTTGATTTCTTGCCTTCTTCGTCCTTTGAGTGTTTCTTTGTCTCTTTTACCTCCTGTTTCGTTTTTTTCTTCGAATTTTTTTCTTTCTTCTGTTTCATATTTTCTTCTGTTTCAAAATTTTCTTCTTCATTTTTATTTTATTTCTTATGTTTCATTAATTTCTTCATGTTTTTTTCTTCTCTTAAGATTCTGTTTTTTTTCTTCTGAAAAATTTTCTTCTTCGTTTTTTCTTCTGTTTCGTTTCTTGTTTTTCTTTTTGTTTCTATTTAAGGCATTCTTTTGTTTCAATTTTGCTGGAATCTTTCTTTTTTTCAACTTTTTCTTCTTGATGTTTTATCTTCTTCATTTTTTCTTTCTCCTTGTTTTGATTTTTGAAGTTTCATTTTACTTCTTCGTTTTGTTCTTTCTTCTGTTTTTTCTTTAATTTCAATATTTTCTGGTTCGTTTTGTTTGTTCTTCTGTTTGTGTTTTCTTCTGTTTCAGGTTTTCTTCTTCTGGGTTTGTTCTTTCTTCTGTTTCGTTTTCTTCGTGTTTCGTTTTCTTCAGATCGTTTTCTTCTTTTTTGTTCTTGCCGGGTTCGTTTTATTCTGGGTGCCAATATTTTCAACCTGATACACGTTTTCAATTGTTTCGTATTTTGTTCTTTTCTTCATTTTGGTTTTCTTATTTTCGTATTTCTTCTTCATTTTTGTTAACAAGCATTGACAAACTTCTGTTTCAGATAAACTTTCAGTTTTTCTTCTGATTTCGGGTTTTTCTTCTTCTTGTTTTGTTCTTTCATTCTGTTTTCGTTTTATTATTATTATTCTTCAAAGTTTTCTTCTTCTTACCAGCGGTTTCTTTGACTTGGGAGATTTAGTTTTCTTCTGTTTTTTTTTTAGATTCTGTTTCGTTTTCTTCTTCGATTTTCTTCTTTTCTTCTGTTTCGTTTTCCTTCATTTTGTTTTCTTCAATCTTATTTTCTTCTTTCTTTGTTTTATTTTTTCTTCTTTCTTCTTTTTCGTTTTCAGTTTCGATTTGTTCTTTCTTCTGTTTCGTTTTCTTCTTGCAATATTTCTTCTTTCCGTGGAGGAGATGTTTTCTCTTTCTTCTGTTTCGTTTTCTTCGCCTTCTGTTTCGTTTTCTTCTTCTTTTCTTCTTCTTACTATTATTATTATTATTATTATGATTAGTTACTTTGATTTCTGCTGTAAACACATTTTTTTTCAGGGAAGGTCAGAAATGGCTTCATGGCATTTTCCACTGCTCTGTTTTGTATCGAAACAAAAAAAAACTATGATTACGCACATTTTACCTAGATAAATGTGTAGGCTGTACTTGTAAGAACATTTTTATATATTTCCTAAATACATTAGGTTATCACTCTTTTCTTTCTGTTCCTCTTGCCTTCCACACGTCCTCTGAGTGTTAAATTGTCTTTCCACATTAAATACCTCCTGGAAATTTCCACCGTCTCCTTCTGCTTAGAATTATAAATTTCCTCAAACCCCCAAGACAAAATATGTACATATTAAAACTTCCAAGTAATTAAGATCAAAAGCCATGTCTTGTATAACATCAGGTTATTATTATTATTTTTTATATCCATTAATTTATGGCGTGTACATATTTCTTTTCGGGTCCTGCCCAGGGTCTTAAGATTAGAAATGACATCATGCAACTTTCCACAGACAAAAAAAAAAATACATAGATAAAGCCCTTCGTATAGCGTAGGCTGTACTTGTCAGAATAATTTTTTGTATCTATTTAAGGCATGGACTTCCATGAATTCCTTCAATTAGTCTGCTGGAATCTTTTCTAACCAATCCTCGGGCTCCAACTACAACAGGGACCGTTGATGTTCCTATGTGCCACATTTTTGAGATTTCGATTTCAAGGTCCTTGTATTTTGATAGCTTTTTGAAGATCTTCAAAGATACATTGCAGTCTGCAGGGACTGCCATATCAATAAGGAGGCACCGTTTTTGTTTGTGGTCTTTAATAACAATATCTGGGTGGTTAGCTTTGATTGTAATGAACAGAAGTGTATTGTGTAGTACCATATAATTGTAACAGGTCCTATCTCCGTAACCGGGTCTGGGTGATGTTCATACCAATTTCTTTCAGTTTCCTTCCCGTAGAAGTTGCAGATTTCCCAGTACAGATATTGCTCCACTCTGTCATGCCGGGTTTTATATTCAGTGGGTGCCAATATCGTGCAACCTGATACACGATGATCAATTGTTTCTGGGTATTTATCACAGAATCTGCATTTTGAACAGGCTGACACAATATTTTTAGTATATGTAATGATCATTCCTAGTTAACAAGCATTGATCCTGTTCAATAAAAGATAAACTTTCAGTTTCAGATTTCATAGCCGCACTATGAACAGAAACCACTAGATGAACAGAATTGGATAATTTTGTCTACGTCATCTTGTTTCGTACGGGCAGAGTATTCGCCATGAAGCGGTTTATCTTGCCATTATTATTATTATTATTATTGCGCAGGACACCAGCAAAGTATGACAGAAACGCAAATATATGAATACCAGCGGTTCATCAGATTGCTGACTTGGGAGATGGGAAGTAGCTGGCCATAGAACTGTTTTTTTTTTTGTAGGATGCTGTTTCCAGAATGAATTCAATGCAGCAGATAGCATCCTTGAACATATGCTGTCCCATTTCTTTTCCAATCATTTTGTCAATGGCTATGCAATCTTATCATAGAGAAAGTTGGATACGGTTATGACTTGAAAGAAATCTCCTTCCATTTTATACGATAAAACAGTTTCAGATTGTGACGGCTTGTTCACGACATTCAAAACTTTGCTAAATGCAATATCACATGACTTTCCGTGGAGGAGATGTTACTTCCAAGATAGTTAAACCGATCGACCACTTTTCCTAGGTTACTTGACAGGGAACTGGTAGAGGCTTGTTGATGAGGGCAAATTAAATCTTTTGTAGGCATTTATATGGAGGCACGGTGGAGTAGTGGATAGCGGATTGGATTAATGAACAGAATAATCGGATAGCCGAGTTCGATAGATAAGTCAGAATCCATTACATTCACTTCCGTAGATAATAGACCCTTGGGAATGTATGAATCCTTTTCATCACCCTCCAGCTATGAGGAAATACAGACTGGATGGCAACTGGTCTGGGAGAAGGACAAGATAGATGAATTCAAAACCTGATAGATAGAAGATAGGTCGTTTGGGGACCTTGGATAGATAGATAGATGCACCAGGTTTCAGAATATGTTAGATGGCCCTTAGAAAAAGTGTCGATGGTCCTGCACAAAACCTTCATAGATATAATCAAATCTCATGATGATGTGATTGAACAGGGATGTAGGTTTAATGAACAGGAACTAGATGATAGACCCTCATATGATAGAATTCGATAGATGGAAGAGAATAAGATAGATATATAGATGAAAAAAGCTATTGGATATTGGTATCTATTTAGATAGATAAGAGATGATGAACAATAGATAGATTTCATCTAGATAGATATAGATAGAATGCAGGGTCGTTTTAGATAAGAACAGGATAAATGGGCGTGTTTCTTTTCTCTTAGATAGATAGATAATCGAATAGAATAATAGATAGATGGAGATAGATAGATAGATTTGCTTCGTGTACAGATAATGAACAGTATACGGACGATAGATAAGAGAATGGATCAATAGATCTATAGAATGAGATAGATAGAAACGGATATATTATTTGCATTTGATCCGATAATGTTAGATAGATAGATAGATAGATAGATGGGATAGATATTAAATGAACTGAATTATGTGCGATTGACAATGAAGGATAGATAGGATGAAATGTTGAAAAATGATTTGTTGTATATGAACAGAATTAGATAGATAGGCCTCTCTTTATCATCGATTTACAGTCATATTGATGTGTCTATGTTTTTCACAGTTTTATGTTTGATGAGATGACTAGGCAGTGAAAGATAGACTGTAATAGAGGGCAAGGAATAGATGGATAAAAAAGAATAAGTTGGATAGATAAAGATAGATAGATAAGAGAGAGAGAGAGAGAGAGAGAGAGAGAGAGAGAGATAGATAGATAGATAGATAAAAACAGAATAAGATAAATTTTCATAGATAATATGCTGAAACAGAATGCGTTGAAATAGACAAATAGATAGATAGATTTTGAAATGAAAATAGATGATAGATTTATCAAAAGATAAAGACAGAATGCGATAACAACAGAATAAGATAGATAGATAGATAGATAGATATAAAAATAAAGAATAGAAAAAAATAGTCATTAAACAGAATGAGAAGGTAGATAGATAGATGAAATAGATAGATAGATAATGAATAAAGAAAGAATAAGATAGATATATATATATATATATATATATATATATATATATATATATACTGGAGAAGAGAGATAGTGGAATAATAGATAGATATATATATATATATATATATATATATATATATATATATAGATAGATAGATAGATAAACAGAATAAGATAGATAATAGATAGATAAGAACAGAATAAGATAGATAGATAGATAGAATAGATAATAAACAGAATATGATAGATAGATAGATAGATAATAGATAGATAATGAACAGAATAGATAGATAGATAGATAGATAGATAATGAACAGAATAAGTAGATAGATAGATAGATAGATAGATAGATAGATAATGAACAGACTGAGATAGATAGATAGATAGATAGATAGATGGATAGATAGATGATAGATAGATAATGAACAGAAGATAGAAGATAGATAGATAGATAGATAGATAGATAGATAGATAGATAGATAGATAGATAATGAACAGAATAAGATAGATAGATAGATAGATAGATGAATGAATAGAATAGATAATGAACAGAAGATAGATAGATAGATAGATGATAGATGGATAGATGAGATAGATAGATAGATAGATAGATAGATAGATAGATAGATAGATAGAATGAACAGAATAAGATAGATAGATAGATAATGAATGGATAGATAATGAACAGAATAAGTTGGATAGATAGATAGATAGATGAATGATAATGAACAGAATAAGATAGATAGAACAGAGATAGATAGATGAATAGATAGATGGATAGATAGATAGATAGATAGATAGATAGATAGAATGAAAGAAAGAAAGATAATGAACAGAAGGAGATAGGTAAATAGATAGATAGATAATGAACAGAAAGAGATAGATAGATAATGAACATAGATAGATAGATAGATAGATAGATAGATAGATAATAACATGACCCCCTTCCTAGAGACTAGAGATCCAACTAGTATAAAGGGTTAGTGGCTTGAAAAAAAGAAACAAATATTCGAGTTTAGTTTCACTTTCAAATTTATATCTACTTTTATTCAAGTACGATTGGCAAAGATGATAATGTTTTTTTGTTTTTTTTTTTGTTAGGAAAGAGAAAATAATTCCGGTCTGTATTAGTGGCTGAGTGTTAAGAACATTCACTTTCTGACCAGGAGTCTCGAGTTCGAATCTCGAGAGGAAGATGACTTCTTGATGTTATGAACCTGGAGGAGGCAATCCCAGCATGCGACACCTTTGGAAAGTGCGTGAAAATTCAGACTACAGGTTGACCCAAACCTTGTGAGAGAAATTGGGTAGACGGAACCCTTGTGAGCCGTCAGTGGCTGTGCTAGCACGAAGTCACAAGTCATTGTGACCGAGAGTTTGAGTATGGTGGCCTTGTTCAGATTGTTGATCTTCCAGAAACTGTATCTAAGGTCTGCCCAGCATAGTTGCAGTATCAACCACAGTTGGGCTCTTTGGGTGTTGAACAAAACACAAAATGTACCTGAGCAAGCGTCTGCAATAGGGATTGACTAACCCCCCTCCTAGTAGGAGGGTATCCTCGAATACGAATGTCCAGCGATTATTATTATTATTATTATTATTATTAGTAGTAGTAGTAGTAGTAGTAGTAGCAGTAGTAGTAGTATAATACAACAGATAAAACACAATAACTGAAACAAAGGAATGACAAACAAGCATTGTTCCCAAAGAGATTTTTATTAACCGCTAAGTCATACAAAAATTATATATATAAATTACGTTCCACCTATCTGATCACAATTCCATTAGAACACATTTAAACACACACACAAACTTACCAGACTCCATTAGGAATATACTCGTAGAAAACACAAATATATTAACTGCATCCACCTGCAAAAAAAGACTAAAAATAATGGATGCTTTAATAATAAAAAAGGAAAAAAAAACAACTCTTAACAATATTAACTACGAACAAGGCCACAATGTGCTAACCGTATTCGGAAATTAAAACATCCCTACTACACACTAAGACATACACATAATGCACACATATAATTCACACACTCAATTAAGCTGAAAAATCGAATCATCCTTGATAATGGCTAAATGTATAGCCAGAAGTGCTCGGAAATATAAAACATTTGGACAGTTCTTACACACCCTTTGTCCAGAAAAGAAAATTCTTGTTCGAACACAAGAAAAATTAAATAAAAAGCTTAACCGTAGTACCTTGTCTGTCGTTTTTAATGAAACATGCATATATATATATATGTGTGTGTGTGTGTGAAGAAATATGGTTTTAAGGTGTGCTATATTTAGTATTTGTATTAATTACATTTACCGACCTGAATGTTCGAGAAATTTCGTAGAAAATATGTGCTTCTTCGACAGGAATCGAACCTGTAACCCAATGAGAAGCACCATTTGATCTGATGTGCTGGTAACTATTCAGCCGCAAAGAAGCGTCTGGCTAGGAAAGTCCAAATTACTCTTCATAAACAAGAAATCTTCGACGATCTTTCCCGAATGATCATATCTGCTCACGAAACGTACCTTAACGTAAACAATGAAATATTATAAAATAGATTTAGTCTGACAATTATTTTATTTTCCGTCTATACGTTATTTTTATAGATATAATTTATTTAAATAAGTGCTCTGTTTCTTTTAATTAAACAGTATTAGTTATATTTACCAGCCTGCATGTCCGAGATATTTCGTAGGAAATACGTGCTTCACCGACAGGAATCGAACTTGTAACTCCAATAGGAATTATCATTTGATCTGATGTGCTGTTAAACATTCGAAAAAAAATATTAAAATAATTGTCGGAATTAATCCATTTCATAATATGTCGTCATTGTTTATGTTAAGATACGCTTCATGAGATGATATTATTGATGGAGAAAATTGCCGGAGATTGTTTATAAACAGTGACTTTACTAAGCAGACGCTTCTTGTGGCTGGATGGTTAACCGTAAGTCACTCCCTGCCATTAGCTGAGATAAACAATAGGGCATTCCTCTTTGATTGCGATAATAGACGAAAGATAGCTTATATGAAGGGGCTTTTTAATTTTTTGGAGAGGAAGGCAAAGAAATAAAGGAACGAACGAAAGAACGAAGGAAAGAAAGAAGGAAAGAAAGAAGGAAGGAAGGAAAGATAGAAAGAAAGAAAGAAAGAAAGAAAGAAAGATGGTAAGAAAGAAAGAAAGAAAGAAGGAAAGAAAGAAAGAAAGAAAGAAGGAAAGAAAAAAGGAAGGGAAGAAGGAAGGAAAGAAAGAAGGAAAGAAAGAAAGAAGAAACGAGAGAAAGAAAGAAGGAAAGAAAGAAGGATGGATGGAAAGAAAGAAAGAATGAAGAAAAGAAAGATGGAAGGAATGAAAGAAAGAAAGAAAGAAGGAAAGAAAGACGGAAGGAAGGAAAGAAGGAAAGAAAGAAGGAAAGAAAGACGGAAGGAAGGAAAGAAAGAAAAGACGGAAAGAAAAAAGGAAAGAAAGTAGGAGAGAAGAAAATAAAGAAAGAAAAGTAAAATGAAAACAGAGGAGGTGATAACATTCTCATTTGTTTAACGTCTGCTTCAGTGAAAAGAAAAATTTCAATTTCAAATCTTTTAATTTGTATTTTACTTGTTAAGATCTTATTTTTTTGTATCTCTTTCTTCTTCAAACAATGACCTACAGTGACATTTAGGATTATTATTTTAATATTTCGTTAAAGTTGTTAAGCTCAATGATTTAACGATGCAACTTGGGAAATTAAACACGCATTTTTATGATCGTAGAACCCACGTTGATCTTATTCAAGCTTTAATTTATCAATTAAGAATTATCAGAAAATCCAAATAGGAAAATAGCGAAATTTTCCCGGGTATTTCTAGTTGTTTTTACTGTCTTTTGCATTCATCGTTTTTCTTCTTAGTACGACTACTGGGACTCGACTGATGACCATAATGTGTTTTCCCTCCACGTTGTTTTGATCATTCTATAAACCTGACATGACTCTCACAACGACTGTTATTATTTGAGACGCAGTTGTTGATGTTTATTTGTTCCTCCTTCCTTCAAAAGGCGCCATCTTCATTCTGATTCATTTCCCCCGAAGAGATTCTTTATTACCATTCTTAATATTCTACCCAACTTTTTATGGATTTTAAAAAATAATGGAAGAAAACAACCGAGAGAGAGAGAGAGAGAGAGAGAGAGAGAGAGTGAATGAGTGTGAGAGAGATAGAGAGAGTGAATGAGTGTGAGAGAGATAGAGAGAGTGAATGAGTGTGAGAGAGATAGAGAGGGATGTATTTATAGACATGACCTTCAACTTTCGTATATGATTATTACTTACTTATTTGTGATGCACAATCGATAAGGGATAACAGTAAATATTTTGGCTCAATTCTTCATCCGTGGAACCCCCCCCAAAAAAAACAAAAACAAAAAAAAACACACAGACCACTCTATTGTGAATCTGCAGTCTATAAGAATCTTCTGATGTTTACCTATCAATAATTAGTTAAAATGTATGTGTATAACGCAAGAAGATAATCAAAACAGCTCGAAAGAGCCAGTGTATCAAGATCAAGTCATTCTATTTTTGACAGCCAAATTTGGAAAAGTTTTATTTTATTTTCTTAATCCTTTCAACCCAAGCAAGACGATAAAGCCCCTAAGACGCAAGAAGTTACTGGGAATGTAAAAGAATAAGAAAATAATGAAGAAAAAGAGCAATACTAAGAAAGACGGATGATGGCGATTGACGTTGAATTTATGTTTGAAGAAAGACGGCGCCGGGAAAGCAAAGAACTTGAAAAGGGATCCAGAGACGTGAATTTCCTGTAAATGAATTCTTATGGAAGAACTTACGGTTACAGCTTGCTAATTCAAAAATAAAAAGATGACACCCATCTGGCAGTCGATTAGTACGCATATTTATCTGATTTATTTTATTTACATTATTCGAATTGTTACCCTAATCTTCATTGCCATATTCACAACGTATCAGCCTCTATATCTCTGAGATGAGGTATTATGATTACTTGCATTATTTACATTATTCGGACTGTTATCCTCATCTTCATTGCGATATACACAACGTTTAGGTCTCTATATCTCTGAGATGAGATATTAAGATTACTTGCATAATTTTCATTATTCAGACTGTTATCCTCATCTTTATTGACATATTCATAACGTTTCAGCCTGTATATCTCTGAGATGAGGTATTATGATTACTTGCATTATTTACATTATTCGGACTGTTATCCTCATCTTCATTGCCATATTCACAAAGTTTAGGTCTCTATATCTCTGAGATGAGGTATTAAGATTACTTGCATAATTTTCATTATTCAGACTGTTATCCTCATCTTTATTGACATATTCATAACGTTTCAGCCTGTATATCTCTGAGATGAGGTATTATGATTACTTGCATTATTTACATTATTCGGACTGTTATCCTCATCATCATTGCCATATTCACAACGTTTCAGCTTGTATATCTCTGAGATACGGTATTATAATTACTTACATTATTTGCTAAATCAAAAGTAAAAAGATGAGATCCATTTGACAGTTAATTAGTGAGGTTATTTATTAATAACTTATTTATATGATTTACAATTTTCGGACTGTTATCCTCATCTTCATTGCTATATTCACAACGTTTCGGCTTTTGTACACTCCGGATTTCTTCGGGTGATTGAAATTTCGAACTGAACCCTTTATTTCGTCCACCGAGGTAGATTGTTCTAGTTCCACGTGCCATGACTCTTCCGACTGTCTCTGTTATTTCCCTTTCACTCAAATCTCCACGATTTATTTATTTATTTATCTGGATCACCACTGCTGTGGTCTGGTATTGAACTCACAACCCTTTGGGTTTAGTCACTGGCTCTAAGCAACATCTTTATCTTTAAAATAATTACAAGGAAACGCTATTTTGAACTATAACAGCCTCTTATTCAGAGCTACAGCATCTAAATGAAAGTAATAAGAAGCTGAGATAGTTCAAAATAGCGTTTCTTTTTAGTGAGTACAGTTCTGCTGTAGAAGAAAAAAAGAAGACACATGGCACAGTGAATAAAGTAGTTAGATCCAGTGTCATGGACCCAAAGAGTGTGTGTTTAATACTTGGTTAACCCTAGAAAACTAACCATGGGTATATAGTACCCAGCGCAAATTTTCCTATTTTTAATTACAATTTTCAGTACCTGATTTTCTTACCTAAATAATGTTTTTCAGTTTCTATTAATGTTAACTCAAAGTACAAAGTTTGAAGTGCCTGCATGTAAAATATTTCAAATAAAGATTTATATTTAATATTGTTTTTGATATTTTCAAAATCGGGTATGATATACCCATGGTTAGTAGTGGTGTAACTTTAATTGATGTTTAGTGTTCTAGGGTTAAAGCGGTGGAGAACTTGGAGAGAGGAATTGATAACTGATACTTGACATCCATTAGACATGGCACGTGGAACTAGAAGAGTCTACCCCAGTGAACGAAATAAAGGGTTCAGTTCGACATTCCAACCACCTGAAGAAGGCCGAAGCGTACAAGGGTCGAAACGTTGTAATAAATATGGCGATAAAGATGATGACAATAGTCCGAATAATGTAAATAGTGAATATAAACTCAACTGGAATTCGAACTCAGCTCTCCGCTTTATCGTTCTACAAAGCTATCCATTGCACCATCCTCACATCCATCCATTTTTGGTGGTGCTTTTTTCTCGGTCAGTCTCTAAGTAATTTCCTCGTCATATCTATCATGTCCTTAAGTATCTTTTTTAAAACCTTTTTGTATCAACAGAAAGACTCGTGCCTCAATTCCCTTCGAATGTCCTCGCTGAATGTACTTACTGCATGCGATTCTGTGGGCAATGCTCCATTAACTGTAAAAATTACAGTTGCTTTTTGTCTCACAGTTTTCGCTGCCTTGTTTTATTAAACTTGCATCACAATAACTCTTCTTTTCTTGATTATTATCATTAGTATGATTATTATGATTACGGAACGTACGACGGTCAAAACGTTGTAATAAATATGGCAGCAAAGATGAGGACAATAGTACGAATAATGTAAATAGTGTACATAATACCTCATCTCAGAAATATAGACAGATACTGAAAGGCCGAAACGAATAATGTGGCAACAAAATAGTGTACGAATAATACCTCATCTCAGAAATATAGACAGATAATGAAAGGCCGAAACGTTGTAATAAATATGGCAACAAAGATGAGGACAATAGTCCGAATAATGTAAATAGTGTACATAATACCCCATCTCAGAAATATAGACAGATACTGAAAGGCCGAAACGTTGTAATAAATATGGCAACAAAGACGAGGACAATAGTCCGAATAATGTAAATAGTGTACATAATACCTCATCTTAGATATATAGACAGATACTGAAAGGCCGAAACGTTGTAATAAATATGACGACAAAGATGAGGACAATAGTCCTAATAATGTAAATAGTGTATATAATACCTCATCTGAGAAATATGGATAGATACTGAAAGGCCGAAACTTTGTAAAAATATGGCGACAAAGATGAGGATAATAGTCCGAATAATGTAAATAGTGTACATAATACCTATCTCAGAAATGTAGACAGATCCTAAAAAAACCCAAAACTCTGAATTCCAAACAGTCGAAAAGGCAGGGTGGGGGCATTTCACTATCTTTCACAAGAATTCTTAGCAATTCACGGGATAATAAAACAAAACAAAACGTAATCTGTGGGTCACTCAAAGACCTTGCTTACATGGACTAATATCTCACGGAGCAGATGAAGTGTATATCCATGTCTATATAATCTGTTAAGTCGATTGGCAACCGGAAAAAAAATACAGACTACGTTATATATTTATTCTTATCAATTACCTATTGAATTGCTAGCTAGCCTAAAGTAAAATTTATCACAAGAAATAATATCTGTTAATGTTACCAAAATTGTTCAAAAGTCTGTTGTGATAAGGATTTTTTTCTGTATTATAGATTAAGCGCCTTTCTGTTTTATTGTTTACAGTATTTATATTCAGAACATTTTCCTCATCTTCCTTGTTGTTCTCACATTTATATAAACTGCAGGAAATTCTGAACTGAACCCTTTATTTAATCTATAGCGAAAGACTGTTCTCGTTTCACTGCTCATATCTCTCGATATATGCTTATTTACATTATTCGGACTGTTATCCTCATCTTCATTGCCATATTCACAACGTTTCGGCCTTCCTATATCTGAGATGAGGTATTATGATTACTTGCATTATTTACATTATTCCGACTGTTGTCCTCATCTTCATTGCCATATTCACAGCGATTCGTCCTCTATATCTCTGAGATGAGGTATTATGTTTACTTGTATTATTTACATTATTCGGACTGTTATCCTCATCTTCATTGCCATATTCACAACGTTTCGACCGTTGTACGTTCCGACCATCTGCAGGTCATTCGAATTTTGAACTGAACCCTTTATTTCGTCCACCGAGATAGATTGTTCTAGTTACACGTACCATGCCTCTTCTGGGTGTCGCAGTTATTCCCCTTTTACTAATCTAGTTCAATTTTTTAGTAGTGCTCACTTATTGATCATCCGTTTCCAATGAGTCCACACTGCCCGATACAGGGATTGAACTAATAATCACTACGTCACCAAATTCACGAAATAACGTTTTAATCCAATAGGCGTAAGACAATTTGTTGTAGTGAACTTGGAACCTTAAACCTAACCTGATGCTGATTGGTACTGCAACTGCTGTTTCTAGCAGTCATGTTTTGATTGCAACTGCTGCTGCTGTTGAAGATTTTCTGTCATTTGTGTTTATTTCTTTATTCAGGCAGAAGTCAAGATTTGTGTTTATGAAATATGTCTACGTCCACGAAATATGAGTGACAAGTTTAGCGAATCGCTGTGGTAATGTGCCAAGTAAAAATTTATACCTGAGCACGCCTGGACATATTCGAACTTGGGATAGAGAGCAGATAAGTTATTTGTTACCGAACAGTAGAAAAAGTGTGATGTGTTCATGTTATACAATTGGCGGAAAATGAATGAAAATCTGGTATAGTTGCTTAAAATTAAATTTTGTATAAAGGCTGTCAAATTCCTGTCACAAATGACTTTAAGCGAACATGCTATAAAGAAACGGCGTGATTTTTGAGTGACACAAATGGGAAGATATCTAAAGCGATAAGGTGGATAGACAAAAACACAAAGAAGAGGGGCTAAATGTAAACAGAGTGAGAAGCAACAGAGAAGCGGAATACCTGAGTATGAATAGGGAAACAGTGTAGTAGATTCCCACACGACGCATTAGGTGTTCGTGATTTCATGGCTTAGAAATACATTATCAATATAGTTCAACTACCTTACTTAAGAGATTTAGTCTCCTGCAGTCTTGGGCTATTTTCCAAAATTAAAAATGCTCTGAATGGATAAAGATTTGCTGACCTATCTGACATTCGTCAATACGCAACTATATTGCTGAAAGGTATTCTGGAAAAGGAGTTCCAAGAATGTTTCCAGAAATGTCACTATCATATCGTGGTTACATAGCTTTAGAATGGGTAAACTTTGAAAGCAGCCAATAGCGACACAGTAAGAAAAACTTTGCTTTAACACGCCATTCCAACAATATATTTGCTTCACATCGCATTAGATTAAGATTAAATGTTGAATTCCTTCTGCATTCGTTACATATATTGTCAATGGGACGTTCCGGCGTAGCTCATTTGGCGTGGCCGATTCGGCGTGGCCGATTCGGCGTGGCCGATTCGGCGTGGCCGACTCGACATAGGAATTTTTCGGCAGAGAATCGCTTAGACGTCAGATTACTACTTCGTCGATATAGTCAAATTTTTTTTTCTCTCTCTCTCTCGTTTAGTAGTCAAATTAGTACTTCATCGTTATATGCTCGAATAGTCCAATCTAAGAAAAACAGTAGTTGGAGGTATTTTTAAATTTAAGAAAAAGATTCGTTGGAGGTATTTTTATATTATATTTCCGTCCTGCAGTTTCATATTTTTCACTCGTCAAAGCCATTTTATTCCAAAATGAAAGCAAATATTTTCTCAAAACGTAGAAGAAACAAAGTAATACACGAGGGATACCTTCTTCTTTTTAACGCAACGAACAAGAGAGATACTGAATTAAAGTTTTGGCGATGTGAACAGAAAAATCGATGTCAAGTGAAATTACACAGATTCAGTTGAATTCCTGAAGGGTTTTTGCTCATAATTACGAAATCAAGAAGTGATTTCTAACAATAAATAGTTTTTTAATTTAAATAGTTTTTCTCTAAATTTTTTTAAAATGCAATATTTGTAATTTAAGTTTTTAATTTACTTTATTACATTAGTGTTTTAATAGGATACTTAAGTCCCTAAATGAATAAAAAGTCATATTGAAAGGTGACTGTCAAAGATAGTGACTTTGAAAGAGTCTGACGACCGAACGGCTGTGTTGAAAAAACAATTTTTTTTCTTCTGACGCCGAATCAGCGATGCCAAACGGGCTACGCCGAAACGTGCAAAACTCACATATAATATCCCTAGGAAGAATTTGAAATATATGAACAAATTGAGAAAAAAAACTGATGTTTCGCTGATGATTCGGCATAAGAAAAAGAATGTTATTTCACAGGAACAAGATATAAATTAGTGAAAAGAATCGTGATTGACCTTATACGTCTGAAAAGCTAGATTTTACTTTTAACAGCATCGCTATAAACATTCCATTTTAATTAATTTCAACTCATTTTTTTTGTGCTGCGTATTACACATTGTTTTCCGCGCAACCTTAGTAAGAGAAAAAGTATAATTTGAAATAGCCCGCTTGTACATTCATCAGACACCTTACTAATATATCTGCAGAAAGCTAAATTACTAGATCTCAGGTGAATTCAGATAGGAAAGAGAAATCATTAACATCTGAACTTTTCTTGCTATTGAATTAATTCGAACTGAATTCAGTTTAAAATTAAATATTTAGCGCAGGTTAAAAAATAAGAAAGAACTCGGGTTTTTTTTTTACTCAACTCACAATAAGATAAAATCTGCAATTATTATTAATATTTGGTTTCTGGTGTATACTCGTTTCTTTTCGGGTCCCAACCAGAAACCTAAGATCAGAAATGGCATCATGGCATTTTCCACTGAGCAGTTTTGAAAAGAAAATCACAATTATTTTACATAGATAAAGATCTTCGTAAGGTGTGAACTGTACTTGGGAGTACAATATTTTATATTTCTTTTAGGCATGGGCTTCCAGGAATCCCTTCAATTAGTGTAAGGGAATCTTTTCCAATCAATCCGAGGGCTCCAATTACAACAGGGATTGTTGATGTTCTCATGTGCCACATTTTCAAGATTTTGATTTCAAGGTCCTTGTATATTGATAGCTTTTTGAATATCTTCAAAGATACATTGCAGTCTGCATGGACTTCCATATCTATAAGGAGACACATTTTGTCCTTGCGGTCTCTACTCACGACGTCAGGGAGATTATGTTTGATTGCTCTGCCTATTATTATTTTTTTATTATTTTCTTTGATTTCTGGCGTTTACACATTTCTTTCCGGGTCCCGCCCAGGGACCTAAGATTAGAATTGGCATCATGACACTTTCCACTGACAAAAAAAAAAAAAAAAAAATTACATAGATAAAGCCCTTTGTAAAGTGTGGGCTGTACTTGTGAGAACAATTTTTTGTATTTCTTTGAGGCATGAGCTTCCAGGAATCCCTTCAATTAGTCTATTGGAATCTTTTCCAACCAATCTTAGGGCTCCAACTACAACAGGGATTGTTGATGCTCCCATGTGCCACATTTTTGAGATTTCTATTTCAAGGTCCTTGTATTTTGACAGCTTTTTAATATCTTCAAAGATACATTGCAGTCAGCAGGGACTGCCATATCAAGAAGGAGGCCCTTTTTTGTTTGTGGTCTTTAATAACAATATCTGGGCGGTTGGCTTTCATTGTTCTGTCAGTGTGTATTGTGTAGTCCCATAGAATTGTAACAGGTCCTATCTCCGTAAGCGGGTCTGGGTGGTGTTCATACCATTTTCTTTCAGTTTTCTTCCCGTAGAAGTTGCATATTTTCCAGTGCAGATATTGGCCCACTCTCTCCTGCCGGTGGGTGCCAATATCTTTCAACTTAATACAAGATGATCAGTTATTATTATTATTATTATTATTATTATTATTATTATTATTGTTATTATTTTCTTTAGATTTCTTAAAATTTGCAATGATGAATATCTTCCCAAAGAAGTAAATCGATTGAAAATCCCCTCTTACCCAAGTTATTTCACATACAATGCTAAGAGAAAAGCGTACACAATCCACAAAATTAAAATGTTTAAAGGAGAACATAGATCTAAGTAAATTATATTAACGACATAACACATAGCTAATGAACTCGAAAGGAACTTAGCTAATGTCAATATAAAAACTGATCACCAACACTTCAAAAGCATTTCAAAATTTAATGAACGTAAAATTGTCGGCTGTGCAGCTGATTAGAGGCTCAGAAGCAGAAATCGGCGATTTTAGTTCGCATTTTGGACGAGATATTTGCATTCAATTTCGCACAAATATCCTTGTGAACAGTATGTATCCATCTCTTCTAATACTCCTAGATATACAGGCCACGATGAACTTTTTCATGTGTTCTTGGCAATCTGTAGAGAAGAATTAAGAACTTTGAATTCAAAGCCGAGCGTGGTATGTGGCATATTTACATTATTCAGATTGTTATCCTCATCTCTATTGCCATATTCACAACGTTTCAGCCATTGTACGCTCCGACATTCTTCAGGTGATTGGAATTTCGAACTGAACCCTTTATTTCGTCCACCGAGGTAGATTGTTCTAGTTCCACGTGCCATATCTCTTCCGGATGTCTCAGTTATTTCCCTTTAACACAAATCTCCAAGTTTTTTTTGTTCACCACTGCTGTTGTTGGAACTCACAACTCTTTTAGTTTAGTCACTGTTTCTAACCAACGTCTTCGTCCACTGGGCCATGTTTTATTTTTTTTTAAATCCTTTGTTTTTGTAATATTTTTCTCTATTTTTCTGTGTTTGATGGAGAGAAAAAAAAAAGAAACGCTATTTTGAACTACCACACCTACAACACCCAAATGAACGTAATAAGAAGTTGAGGTTGTTCAAAATAGCGTTTCTATTGAATGAGTATGTCAAGCCAGCGTGGTTGGATTATAAATTGTACGTTGGCTTTTTGAGTGTCTTCATTTTTATTAATCTTTATAATCACCAAAAAAAAAAACGTAAAGGGAAAGGTAATTTTACGAAATTCAATTTCAGTGACATATATTATTTGATCTTTGGAAACCAATCTCTCTTGATAATTTTATATTGATAATTGCTTTCTTTCGAAAATGGAACATATAATCAGGTGTTTGCAACACACTCGCTCAAGGATTTGAGTTATAAAATCAGTCACGATGAAGAGATCTATAATATGATACGGAATTAAAATATTTGAACATTTCAAACAAGTATCATTTAATCATTTCTGTAAACTCGCCCACCGCAAGGAAAGTTGACTCCCTGTGCCGCGCCAGGACATTTTTCTCCCCGGAATCGATCCTTCAAATCTAGAAGTCAACCATTCGTCCTTGCATGGAGTATTGCTGCCATATATGGTCTGGAGCCCCTTCTGTTTGTCTCAAGGTTCTTGATAAGATCCAGAGACGGATATGCAATGCAATTGGCCCTGATCTGGCATCTCGTCTGCAGTCGCACTCTCACAGACCTGCCGTCGACTCTCTCTGTCTTTTTACAAATACTTTTCTCCACTGCCTTAACCGGGTATTGAACTCATACCCTTTGGAGAACTTTCGGAGGGGAATTAACAGGAGATAACTGACATACATTAGACATGGCATGTGGAAAAAGAACAGTCTACCCCAGTGAGTGAAATAAAGGGTTCAGTTCGACATTCCAACCACCTGAAGAAGGTCAGAGCCTACAACGGCCGAAACGTTGTAATAAATATGGTAATAAAGATGAGGACAACAGTCCGAATAATGTAAATATTGAATATAAACTCAATTGGAATTCGAACTCAGCTCTCCGCTTTATCGTTCTACAAAGCTATCCATTGCACCATCCTCACGTGCATACATTTTTGGTGGTGCTTTTTTCGCGGTCAGCCTCTAAGTAATTTCCTCATCATATCTTTCATGTCCTTAAGTTTCTTTTTTAAAACCTTTTTGTGTCAACAGAAAGAATCGTGCCTCAATTCCAAACGCCCTTCCAATGTCCTCGCTGAATGTACTTACTGCATGCAATTCTGTGGACAATGCTCCATTAACTGTAAAAATTAGTTACTTTTGTCTCACAGTTTTTGCCGCCATTTTTTATTAAACTTTTATCACAATAACTCTTTTCTTTTCTTGATTATTATTATTAGTATCATTATTATTATTCCTGTTGTGTTTTGCAGTTGTATTGTGTAATACAAGTTGCTCCATGTCTCAACCAGAAACTTCAAGAGATAACACATTTTTGTATCTAGAAGATGCAAACAGATTAGGAGCCATATAATCAGATATCATTATTATTATTATTATTTTCTTTCATTTCTGGCGTTTGCACATTTCTTTCCGGGTCCCATAGAATTGTAATAGGTCCTATCTCCGTAACCGGGTCTGGGTGGTGTTCATCCCAGTTTCTTTCAGTTTCCTTCCCGTAGAAGTTGCAGATTTTCCAGTGCAGATATTGGCCCACTCTGTCATGCCTGGTTTTATATTCAGTGGGTGCCAACACCGTGCAAACTGATACAAGATGATCAATCGTTTCTGGATATTTATCACAGAATCTGTATTTTGGGCTGACACAATATTTTAGTATATGTGCCTGATAATTCCTAGTTAGCAAGCATTGGTCCTGCGCAGCAAGGATAAAATCTTCAGTTTCCGCTTTCAACCCTGCACTACGTAGCCACTGATGGGTACGGGTTTTGTCTACGTCAGCTTGTTTGGTACGGGCAGAGTATTGGCCATGAAGCGGTTTATCTTGCCATCGCTTCTGTATCTGGTCGGTTGCATTCGTCTTTGCTGTCTTTTTTTAGGTATTTTGCAATTTCAGCCGGTGTATTGTGCTGTAGTTGCATCTCTACGCCCATTTGAAACTCAATTTTGAATTTGTTGGCTTCTTTAATTACGGAGTAAAGACGCTTACTACTTTCATGTTCCTTGACGCATACCATCATCCAGTCTTCTGTAGTTTCCAAATATCTTTGGAGGCCAATTGTTGTTTTGTAGGACAGTTCTAGTTGAACTAATCCTCTGCCTCCTTCGGATCTGGGCACATACAGACGATCAACATCAGCTTTGGGATGATGCATGCGATAGCAAGTGAAAAGCTTTCTCGTTTTGGCGTCCATTCGCTTAATTTCAGCTATGGTCCAGTTAAGGACATTAAAGCTGTATTGCACCACAGGGACAGTCAATGTGTTTATGGCTGATATCCTGTTTTTTGAGTTTAGCTCAGTATTTAGTACCAGACGTACACGCCTGTAATACTCTTTTCTTATTTTTTCCTACATTTGGGGGTGTTGTATGCCATCTCATTCGCTAATTCCTACGTACTCATAAGCTTCATCATGCTCCAGTTCCCTAATCTTTGTGACAAAATCTAAATCTATTAAGGGTGTTTCTGTATTATTATTATTATTATTATTATTATTGCTATTATTATTTCATGGGTTTCTTTTGCATACACATTTATTTCCGGAGAACTGGCCTCATAACTTCTTCCATTTCTCATTTTCCTGTATATCTACCAACCAAAAAACACTAAGATCTTTCATATTTTACATAGATAAAGCTTTTCATAATGTGTGAACTTTAATTGTGTTAGAATTTTTATGTTTCTTTAAGGCATGGGTTACTAGTAATTCCTTCAATTAACCTATCGGAACCTTTTCCAATCAATCCGAGTGTTCCAACTACAACTGGAATTACTGATGTCCTTATATGCCCCATTTTTTAAAGATATTAAACATTTATTACAATCTGCAGGGACTGTTTTTGTGGAATTTCATCGCAATGTCTGGACAAATATCTTTGGTTTTTTTTTTTCTGTCTGTATGTAAAATAAAGTCCCATAAAATTGTTACAGTTTCTATCTCTGCAACAAGGTGTGGATGATATTTACGCCAATTCCTTATGGTTTACTTCCTATAAAAGTTGCATATTGACCATGAAGAGGCTTATCTTGCCATCCATATTGCATTTGGTACATTGCATTTGCTTTTGATTTTGTTTTTCCGTTGCAGTAAGTGTATTATGTTTCATTTGAATTTCTTCACTCCACTTGAAATTCCATTTTGAATTTGTTGGCTTCCTTTATTACTGATAAAATTTCTTATTTATTTTTACCTTATTATTTTTATTATTGTTGTTGCTGTTATTATTATTATTATTATTATTTATTTATTTCTTTTGATTTCTGGCGTGGACACATTTCTTTCCGGGTCACGCCCAGGGACCTAAGGTTAGAAATGGTATTATGACACTTTCCACTGACAAAAAAATAAAAAAATATTACATAGATAAAGCACTTCGTAAAGAGTGGGCTGTACTTGTGAGAACAATTTTATTTATCTCTTTGAGGCATGGAATTCCAGGAATCCCATCAATTAGTCTACTGGAATCTTTTCCAACCAATCCTAGCGCTCTAACTACAACAGGGATTGTTGATGTTCCCATATGCCACATTTTCGAGATTTATTATTATTATTATTATTATAGATACTATTATTATTATTATTATTATTATTATTATTTTATTTCCTTTGATTTCTGGAGTGTACACATTTCTTTCCGGTTCCCGTCCAAAGACCTAAGATTAGAAATGGCATCATGACATTTTCCTCTGACAAAAAACAGAAGAAGAAAAAAACACATTTTACATAAACAAGGCCCTTTGTAAGGCGTGGGCTGTAGTTGTCAGAAATTTATTTGTATTTCTTTAAGGCATGGACTTCCAGGAATCCCTTCAATTAATCTACTGGAATCTTTTCCAACCAATCCTAGGGCTCCAACTATAGCAAGGATTGTTGATGTTCCCATGTGCCACATTTTTGAGATTTCTATTTCAAAGTCCTCTTATTTTGATAGCTTTTTGAATATCTTCAAAGATACATTGGAGTCTGCAGGGACTGCCATATCAATAAGGAGGCACTTTTTTTTGTTTGTGGTCCCTAATGACAATTTCTGGGCGGTTGGCTTTCATTGTTCTGTCAGTGTGTATTGTGCAGTCCCATAGAATTGTAGCAGGTCCTCTCTCCGTAACCGGGTCTGGGTGGTGTTCATACCAGTTTCTTTCAGTTTCCTTCCCGTAGAAGTTGCATATTTTCCAGTGCAGATATTGGCCCACTCTGTCATGCCGGGTTTTATATTCAGTGGGTGCCAATATTGTGCAACCTGATACAAGATGATCAATTGTTTCTGGGTAAATTATTATTGATATTATTATTAGTTTTTTTCATGGTATCATTTTGCCAGAAACTATTTTTAAGCGCTTAAATTACCAAATCACCCCCCCCCCGGGGGTCTATGAGTCAAAAGGGGACTATGGAAGAGCTATCTACGTACAAATGGGATGTTTAGTTTAGATGGAAAGATGATATGTGCAGTTTCGCAAAGATAAAACTTTTGTCTCTCAGAGACGCTGATTTGTCCACAAATTTTACTCATATAATTTTCGATACATTTATTTATCTTATGCAATATCTTGATCACAGCAGGGACAATCATAGTTTTAAGTTTCCACATTTGCACATCCTTATAATTTGACAATTTTAAATTTTTTTTAGAAACATTGGAATTCATATCAATCAGTTGTCAGGTTTCTTTTAGAAAATTTTTATGATTATGCCTGGCTTCTTGGCATCCAAATTCCTGTCTGTGAGGATAGGGCAATTCCAGTGTATAGTCCTCACTGAATCGGTACTTGTAAAATCATTCAGCTGATGTTTGGACCATTATTATTAACTTGCAGCATAGCCCGACGTTGCCCGGGCTTGATTCAAAAATCGTACGACTAATACAGCAATCACTATCACTTGACTTCCAGTATTTTTGCCCTTCCTTGCCTTTAAAGGAGTGCCTTTTGCCGTGCTGATGTTGCTACATGCCTTACTTCTTGCCTATCTCACACTGCGAATTTTTTCTAAGCTCTATACTAAACATTAAATCTGTAAAGAAAAAAGAACTAAACAAAATGAACACAAAACGATCAGCTTTAAAAAAGGACTCGTAACTGGGAAAACCGAATGAAAAAAGAATGTTTACAACAAATACTTTTTCACACCCAACCCAGTTCTGCAGAATCAGAATCAACGTTGAGTTTAAGCAAGCGAATGAGCCAATTGGAGTAAAGTGCCATGCAGATTTAAATTTTTCCCCACTTGTGTCGAATGCAGCTATCGATTTTTTTTGCATGCTAGTTCCCATTCGTGTCAGTCAGCTGTTGGCTCTCACACTAGCCAATAGAATCTTCCTGCCTATTCGCGGCAGCCAGCTATAGGCTCTCACTCTGGCCAGTAGAAAATGGCCGCAAACTACATGAAAACTGCCATAGAAGCATGAAAAAATTGATTATTTCCACTATCGATGGGAGTTGGGAAATGCAAATTCGGTCTTGGCCTTCCTGCTAACTTGGAGCATGTGCATGTAAATTTTGGTGCAAATCCGTCGAAAATTGCGGCCGTGCATTCGTTACACACACACACACACACACACACACACACACACACACACACACACACACATCCTGTCTTTTATAAATAGAGATGCTAGAAGACTCGTAAAATTTCACAGTTTTCCTATGTTAATATTCTGATGAATCTTAATTGTTCAGATTATGATGGAATAAACTCGTGGTGAATTCTATGACAAAGAAAAAAAATCCGTCGAAATCCCCCCCCCTGATTTCAGATTAACGTCCTTAAACAGCATTGTAATAACAATCATAAATATGAATGCTGGTCGATATTTAAGACGTAAGAGGGTACAAATGAAAACATTTGAAATTGACAACCTTTTCATTTCACTGAAATAGAAATTTCTTTCTTCTCATCTTTATTTCTTTCTTTCTTTCCTTAATTCATATTCTCGTTCAAAACCAAGTTTCGCTTATAATTATAATTATTATTTTATTTCCTTTGATTTCTGGTGTGTACACATTTATTTCCGGGTATTATTATTATTATTATTATAAAACTTTCGCCCCGGCCCCTCAACCTCTTACTCTCGGGATTGAGGTGTCTGCTCTGTCCTAACCGAACTTAAGGGAGTGGCCGTAGGTCCCCTGAGCATCCGTAGATTATTCGACCAATCCACTAGTTTAATCCTGCTTCCTGCCCACATTGTGATTTGTTTGATCCAAAAAGCAGAAGTGATGTTCATTCATTCCCGTAGATGTAGACACGGCTGGGAAGTCTGCGCTAAGAAATTTAGAATGCAGCAAAAAAAAAAAAAAAAAAAAATATCTGCAGAAAGCCGGACAAACAATTATTCAATGATTGAATTGTTAATTTCTTTTATATAGCAGAAAAGAATACTATAGAAAAGAAACGGGTTACAGAAAAGAAAAGTAAAAAACAACAACAAACAAACTCATACACTGGATTCTAGACACACACACACACACACACACAGAGAGAGAGAGAGAGAGAGAGAGAGAGAGAGATTGTGAGTGATTATCTTGTTGTTAAATCGTCTCAGAACGATATATGACTCTTTCGATGGAGGGGTAAGGATTTCTGTGTGGGGCTTAAAGTTATAGTGGCGTTCATCAAGAACTTTCCCCCGTCTCCGTTTTTTCAGGATAACTACGCGTTTATATAGATAAACCAGGCTGCCTACAACTGACCTTTGACCCCACCCCTTCGCACGCGATTATCACGGGGTTCTGGCTGCTTCAACCAAAATCATGTGAATTCCAAAGTTCCTTCTAGCTTACTCAGCTCTATTTCAATTTTTAATCGTTAAAAATTTTTTCGACCATTTCCATTGTCTTTTGATGACTCAGATTCAATGGGTACAACTTCTGCCCTGGATCAGATTTCCCCAGCAGTAAACAAAATGCTCTGATTTAATTTCGCTGTTCAAATCTACACCAATTTCACTAAAAAAAAAAAAATACGTGTGTGTCTGTGTGTATTTCCCAGATTCTCTCTCTGTCACAGTTATACCACTGTTTTTTAACACCTTCATCATATTCCAAAGAGTTTGTTTTGTTTTTCTTGGGATCTACTCCACAATTGCTTACATAACTCAGTGTTCCCAAACGGGGTCCCCCATCTAAGTACATTTTAAATTTGGTCGATTGAATGACAAACAGTTACTTTCATTATTTAACTGCAAATGGGAGGTGGTGTAATGGTTAACAAGCTTGTCTTTCTAGATCAGTTATGACTGAAAAGTTAGTTCAATCCTCACTAGGTGCCCCATACTTTCGGCTTTGTGCCACATCTAAGCTACGCTTAGAAAATGACTAAATTTTAACTGCAAATGTTTAATCAGGCATTAACTACACTTTTGTGTTTTTTATTTATTTTTCTCTGTAATATTGGGAAAAAATTTGTGAATATTTTGATAAGGAAAAACAAGAATCAATATAACCTGTTTTTTGCTATTTTGTTTAATGTCGACCAATAATTACTTGTGCCTGTCATTAGATTCTTAAACCCATTATTATTATTATTATTAATAATAATAATAATAACAATAGTAAAAATAACAATAATTATTATTATTATTATTATTATTAATAATAATAATAAACAAAAAAAAAACAAGCTTATACTTTGAAAGAATAATTATTTTGATCTTATTTTGTCATTCGTTGTTTTTCACCATCAAAATCCATTTTTATTTTTCTGCTCTGTTGTTTACCCTGAAATAAATATTCGTAGACGTTCATTAGCTTTTTGTTCATTCTCCACGACATCTCGCTTTCTTTCATGATGACAGGAGATTCTAATAATTCAAAGCGTTTTTGCCTTAACTGGATTCGACATCATGTTTTGATTCGCCATTAAATGAATCTTGTCACGAGTTTTAGTCGACGTTGTCCAAGGTTGTTGGACGAAACGTTTGAATTATTTCACACATTTTCTAATTTTTTTATGACTATTTTCATCTTGTTGGAGCTTTGTTATTTATCAAAACGTACTTAGACTGCTCTATTTGTCGGTCGTCGAATTACATTTAGAGAATACGGACCAGTGAGATTTCAGATGAGACTTGACGTATGAGATTTCACATGACGTGGTTTTAATATCATTAGAAGCTCTTCCTCAAAATTCTGTCTGTCAATAATATTGCCACGACTATCTTCTCGGTATTTTTTGTTTATTTGGAAATATTAAGTCTCAGGATCTGGGATGGTTTATTATCAGATTTCTACGATTTGATTGTAATCATTGTCATAGCCTATTTTTTTTAATTCGCCCCTCCCTCTAAAAAAAAGAACAGAGCATAAAAGGGATTAATCTCGGAGAAAGCAAGCTGGGTCCAGAATAACACGGAATTTTTGCCAATAATTTGAAGCAAGGTCAAAAAAGGCCTGTTGTGCTTCTTGATGCCCAACTCAGACACACGCTGTAGTCCGAGTACAGAGAGTTTCTTTTCTTTTTATCGAGACACCATCTCTAGGAAGGTTACCATTCAAAACTTGAAACTCCATCCTAACCACACACACACATATATACAGGGTGTCCATAAAGTTTGTGTACCCTTTAAAAAAATTATAATTTTATTTGTATTTGCGATAGAAATAATCTGTAAAAAATGTTATAAAGTTTAATGTACCTAGTTTTAAGTATAGCTAAAATAACTAATGTGATTTCAGGCATTACTGTAAATCAGTTGGCAAATGTTTTCCGTGAACTGCAAAATCGTATTACCCTTTGTATTGTTAATGATGGAGGACATGTGGAAACTTAAATAAAATTTCAATAAAACCTTAAAAAATATAGATTTACTTCTTTTTAATCCTTTTTACAGATTATTTCTATCGCAAATACAAATAAAGTTATAAATTTTTTAAAGTGCACACAAACTTTATGTGTGTGTGTGTTGTTGGCTCCTATGAGCTCATTCCAAAAATGGCAAAAACACTCAATCACTAGGAAATCAACCATGGAAAGATGTAGAGTATGCTTATTTTCCAATAAGCTTGTTGCATTTTTATGTAAACATGACTGTCCTTTTGCTATAAATACTGCTTAAAGGTTGGTTTTCAAAATAATCCAAATAATAATTTTTTGGGAGTCGAACCGGATAAAAATGTTGAACAAATTACCTCTATGGCTGGATCTAGAAAGCTTAAATCACTAATCAAATACTTTCCAGTTTCATTCATCTTCATTTGTATTAGCAGTGTACAAGATATTGTCTTCGTCGTCCACAGGGCCATTTTGTCCTTCTTCCTCAAAAAAGGATGTCATCTTCCCTGTCGTCCACTACGTTTGGAATGCGGAATTTTTGAATGAATTTTATACGATTTAATCGTAATAGTAAAGCCCACTACTGTTTTACACCGCTTCAGGAAAATAGTCACTATCTAACAAAATGAGTGTTTGTTTGCACTATTTACATTGTTCGGACGGCTATCCTCAACTTTATTGTTATATTCACGACGTTTCAGCCTTTGTACGTTCTGGTCTTCATCAGGTGATATACGTTGCTATTTCAAAATAAAGGGTTTGGTTCGTTTTTCCAAAGTATATTATCTGAACAAGCCCGGAGCGTACAACGACCGAAACGTTGTGAATATAGCAATTAAGATGAGGACAACAGTACGAACAATATAAATTGTGTAAATAGTTATACTATCTCATCTCAGAAATATAGACAGGTCCTGAAGAATGTCGGAGCGCCCAACGGTCGAAACGTCGTGAATATGGCAATAAAGATGAGGGCAACAGTACGAACAATGTAAATAGTGTAAGTAGTTACACTACCTCATCTCAGAAATATAGACAGATTTTGAAAGGGAATATGGCAATAAAGATGAGGACAACAGTATGAACAATATAAATAGTATAGATAGTTACAATACCTCATCTCAGAAATATAAACAGATGTAGCGTGAGTATTTATTATTTTGTTTCTCCTCGTGTGAGCTTATTTTCCTCGAAGGCTTCTTGAATGTATGTGTAAACATGTCTGTATAAATTTAGTCTTTCAAAATATGAAGGAAAACAGCGTTATCATCATCATCATGAGTGGTCGTAAGATTGCTGTGTCAATGAGCACTTGGTCAGTTAACTTCCGTCCTCATATCTACGTTGAAAGCCGGAGAGGTATTTATTCCTGTAGGGCGCATCGCGGGTATATAGACCTGGTGGGGCCTATCACTCTCCATGTCAAACCACGGCTGATGCTCTCCAGCTCGAAGGCTCGCCTTCGTTGCAGAGACGTGGCCGTTCGGTCTTCGCTGTTGTCCTCAGTCAAGGAAACTTTCTGCTCAGTGATACTCTGCTATCAGAGCACTAGACGCATAACTATGTTGAGCAGTCGACCTACAAGAAGGTCGACCCGCCATTTGATAAGTTATCTTTTTATCTTGTCAAATGTGTAGCTATTATCGTCACCAGAAAAAAAAGCCTAATGGCAGAATCGGTTTAGTTAACGATGACCCGACTATGCAGCTGGTTGTACTGGGATACAGGCTGCAATTTGAGGAAATTAATTCAAACTATAGAAATTCTTGATTTTTCGTCGCTACCAGCCGGATAAAAATTTAAAAAAACTTTAAATTTAGATGAGATTTTGGTTCCAAATATGCTACATTGTCATCGCATATTTTCTTTTTTTCTCCCAGAAATTCTTAGCCTATATTTAGGGGTGCTTTTTGTAGACGAATGCATATTGTGTATAGATAAATGCGGAAATCATGTCTTAAAAACTGAGTGGTAAAAGGGTTGTCTCACTTCAATTTCGTAATAAAAACATTTTTAAAATTGATGAAGGCAAAAAAAAAAAAATGTGATGAAAATAACCTTTCTTTTTCGATTTCGGGTAAAAACAAAACAAAAAAAAAAAAATGAACAATTCGGCGCTGTTTTGTGAGTGAAAGATCAAAGTGTATTATTCGTTGTGCTGAAGAAAAAAAAGAAAGCTAAAAGCGATTTGAAAATTCGGACACAAAGATTTACTCGAAAGAAGGAAGTAATTATAGGTTTGCCATCTTCTGATTTCCGCTGAGCAAAGTGGCTTTGAGGCGCGAAAGTTCCGAGGAACACGACAGACAAGAAAGAAGTCTCAGTGGAAAATCTTGACTCGCTAATTTGTTGCAGACAAAAGTACAAAAATAAAGAGAAAAAATAGAAACTCTTGAATAGAATTGGTAAATCTCTCATCCATTGTATTGGTGACTTTTTTTTTCATTTTTTTTCTTTATGCTTTGTTTTTGATTTTAATAAAAATATTGGTGAGCAAAGAAGAGAAAATATAGACCTAAAAGATAGACTTTTGTGCATGTTTTTCCAAACTTATCTATCTATCTATCTAACTATCTATCTATCTATCTATCTATCTATCTATCTTCTCTCTCATTTACATCATATATCTAATTCTGTTCTTATTTGTTGATGTATCTATCACTCTTCACATTTTTCTTATTCTGTTCATATCTATCTATCTATCTATCTATCTATCTATCTATCTATCTATCTATCGATTTCAGTATATATTGATTTGGTTTGGTTTATTTTACGGCATATCAACCTCAATGGGTTATTTAATGCCGACAAGATTTTTATTGCTGGTAATATTTTTCATCTATCTATCTATCTATCTATCTATCTATCTATCTATCTATCTATTTATCTATCTATCTATCTATTTCAGTATATATTGTTTTGGTTTAGTTTGTTTTACGGCATATCAACCTCAATGGGTTATTTAATGCCGACAAGATTTTTATTGCTGGTAATATTTTTCATCTATCTATCTATCTATCTATCTATCTATCTATCTATCTATCTATCTATCTATCTATTTCAGTATATATTGTTTTGGTTTAGTTTGTTTTACGGCATATCAACCTCAATGGGTTATTTAATGCCGACAAGATTTTTATTGCTGGTAATATTTTTCATCTATCTATCTATCTATCTATCTATCTATCTATCTATCTATCTATCTATCTATCTAATTTGTGGCCATATCTATCTATCTATCTATCTATCTATCTATCTAGACAGATAATAAAGTATCGGGACTAGTGCTATAAAAAGAAAAACTGCAACACTACCATTTCGGCATTTTAATCTTCTTAGAAGTAGCCCCCTTTTGAGGGCACACGCCTTAAACAGCATCGTTTCCATTGATAGGGGCATTCTTGATACTACTTTTTTTGGTGGGATAGCGAGCAGTTGTCTCTTTGCATTCTCTTGGATTATTAGGGAATTCGGTGGCTGTCGGACATTAGGAATATTGTCGTTTGCCAAAACTGCTGCACTGACGGAATCTCTGTGGTGTGATGAGACGACCACACCCTACACACTCTACACACTTTCCTTCCAAGCCCTGCTATAGACGACATTGCGAATGAGAATTTAGTGTGCTCCATACTGCCTACTTTACCTACATTACTATAACAGTACCGTAACTTTTTCTATCAGACCGCTTATCTATTGATACACTTTAACAAATACTTTTTTATGTCACTTTCTAATCAGACATTGATGTGGGACCAGTTTAATGGCTATGGGCAGATATACATGGCGATTTGCCGAATTTTATTTCATACATTACTATAAAAAAGAAAGGTAATTAAGTGACGTCATTAATGTGTCATGATACTTGCTACTCGTCTGGTCTTTCAAAAAGGTGGGATTTTCACGTGCAAACATCTTTAAAATATGACAGAGAGTTGTCAGAAGAAGAAGAAAAGAATGCAGAGCGGGAAATCTGTGCACGAGAATCGCATGTTAATGAAAGAGGTTAATTAATAGTTTTAGGGGGAAGGTTGACCTTCGGGGTCAGATGTAAGACATAATACGGAAGTCGATTTTGATTGGCTGAACTAGCGTGGGAATGAGAGAGAGAGAAAGAGAGAGAGAGGGGGGTTCAGGGAGTTGTTTCTTGGCCGTCGAGCAATGTAGATCTGGTCTTTTTTGTGTCTGAAACGGCTCCACAGTGAAGTGGGACCCCCACTTGATGGTTAGTAAATGTCGACATTAATAAAAATAGATAAGTAAACATTGTCTGTGCTGAAGTCTTTCATCTCAGTACCCAAAACATTTAGCGACAGGGGAGAGAGAGAGAGAGAGAGAGAGAGACATCCAGCCTCAAGTATCGCCGATCGGACCAAGGCCTTTCACCAATCGCGATGAACTGATGTTCCCTCAAGCAGGCCCCGTGCCTTGAGCGCCTACTGGGATTTTAATTCAGTAAGACCTCAAGTAGAACTCGATCCATCGCTAAAGATGCCGGAAAAATGGTCGGTACCTTGTACTGCTCCATTAAAACTTGAGACCTCCTGCCATCCCCTACTTTTACAAGAACAACACGAGTCTAAAAATAGTGTATGGCTGCCATATATTGTCCGAGGGTCTTTCAGTCTTTCACTTTTTCTATAGTATCTAAAAGCGTCTTCGCGTACTTGCGGGTGATGAATTATTTACCACCCCCAAAAACCCTTTTCTCACAGTCAAAAACGCTGCAAGTCTTTTGCCACTGTATTGCTATTTTCAGGGAAAGTGTTCAGATAAATTACATTCCTTAGTTCCACCAGCTAAGACCCAACAATCACGGCCAGTGTAAAGAACCACCCACATCCCCTTCGTATTCCTTTGGCGAGATGTAAGTTCCACTCGAGCAGCTTCATCATACTAACCACTGTTTGTGAATTGACTACCAAGAGCTTGCTTCCCCGATAACTATAATCTTAACCTGTTCAAGTTTAAGGTTAACTGTTTTCTTCTACACATGTCCGTATAAACTGTGCCTTTTGTTCTGTAACCCCCTACCTTGAGTGGCTAACGGGCCTTGTATCGAGTGAACAAGCTGCTAGAAAGGCATCAGTAACTCAAATAAGCACGCTTTATATACAGAAGAGCATCTCTGAATGTACAACACGTCGAGCCTTAAAGCAGACAGGCTACAGCAGCAGAAAATCCCACCGGTAGAACAAGACGTCAATGAGGCTAAAATTCACTAAGAGTCTGGAATATTGGACAAAAGTGAAAAAACGTTGTCTGCTCTGATGTCCCTTGTTTTATTCTGCGACATTGAGATAAGACTAAAATTTGGATCTTCATATCACAACGAATATGACTGTAAGTAATCAGTATCCGATTTCAAAATGATTTTCTACATTCTATATATATTATGTGTTGGTAGAGGTAACGGATATCGGTGCTAAAACTGAGCTGAGTTCAAATTTGTGCAAATGCTCTTGGGAAAGACATGGAAACCAATTCCTCTCATCCTAACCAGTGTTTAAATAGCAGAGCAAGACTAGGGTCTCTAGTTTTTTTGAAGGAGAACAGTGAATTATGTGGGGAAGACAACTGGAAACAACCTGCTATCTTTTCGCAGGAAAGCTGTCCAAAATCATGATAACCTGCGCCGGAAGAGACATGGCATCACAAGAAGATTATTATATGTATATCGTCTTCCTATTGAAGGCAGTTTGTGCAACACTTGGACAAAGGTTCACAGTGAGTTCTTGTCACAGGGTCAGGCGATCAAACAGTAAGTCTACAAAGAGATCCTGCGTCATTTGCATCGATCAGTGCGGAAGAAGAAACGAGAGCTGTGGCACGACAAATAGCAGCTGCTTCATTACAACAGTGCATCTGCTCACAACGCTCTGACCACCCGGCATTTCCTGGCCGAGAAGAGCATCCCCTTACTGGAACAACCTCTCTATTCATCTGATCTTGCTCTTTGGGACTTTTCTCTTTTCGCCATGCTCAAGGGATCTTTTGAAGGCGTGGAGACCATTATGACGGCTGTACGAATTCTTCCAGCAGTAAATAGAAACGAGGCAAAGAACGATTTAAAAGTGCATTAGACTCGATGGTGATTACACTGAAGAGGAAACCATGTTATTTGTTATTTGGAATAGAAATAAATAATTTGTAACACCAGTCCCGTTACTTTTCAGAGAAACCTCGTATATATATATATATATATATATATATATATACTTACTCAGAGTTAACCTGTAGAAAAAGACAATATTATATATGAATTTATTTCTATGTATGACAAAAAAGGCTAACTAATGCACTAGTCATATATAGAAATAAAATCAAGCACAATTTTGATTTTAAAAATGCTACACTCATAAAAAAAAACAACTAACTCACTTAGAAGGAATATCCTCGAGTGTGCCGCCATTGAATATTATCCAAATATTAATCTACGCCCAGACTTTTTCCCTATTTCACTTTTTCTAACAGAATTACTACTCTCCTAAACAAACGTACGCAAAAGTATCAAGAAATCAAAAGAAAATGGTTGAATCAGTCAATACAGCAATAAAAACAATATTTCCACACATGACAGTACTTGACGTAATTTTCAGTTAACAGTATGAAAATTGCGTTCTCTAAATTCTTCCAGTTGCTAAGGACATTTTGCTCTGTTTTGTTAATTTAGTTACTTTGTTTTATAAATTCATTTCTCCTCGGCTACTATTACAGTTTTCCTCTTGTCTTTTACATTTATATATATATATATATATATATATATATATATATATATATGTGTGTGTGTGTGTGTATGTGTGTGTGTATGTGTGTGTGTGTAAGTAATCTTTGACGGTGAACATCTCTCTTGTCCATAAAATCACTCTCAGAATTTATTTCTTCTTGAATCCCGTATCTGGTATTAACTGTTTTCGCCCTTGTCTTAAAGTTGAATGATTTGGGTTAAGGTATATCGTGGAGTATACTGTTTAATACTTTTTGCTTTCTATTCAAAAATTCCTGTTTATATATAACGAGTGTTCTTATAGAAATGACATTATAAACATTTAAAAAAATAAAATAACGCGCTTTAAAATGACATTTTTATCTGATTTCTTATGATGACTTAAAATGTTGATCCTTGCCCACTAATTGACCACGCTGAATTCTAAAGGAAACTGTGAACGTGTCTTGCCTGCAAAATGATGGCAAAAAGAAATATGGCCGCTATTTATGCGCGCCTATCTCGTCCAAAACTAGACGATATTTGCACACATGCAAATTTTGGAATAGCATAAAAAGCGGAGTACCAGCAGCACGACAGAAGCGAAGTCATTCGGCAGACAGCGTGCAATAGAGTTGGACGGACGGACAAAGATGAAGTCGAAGTAGGCGTGGCTGAGCTGGTGTCTGTTTCACAACTGCCCATTGTAACGGCTGAGAATGGGAGCCACGCATTCATTTCTTTGTGGCGACCAAAGAAAAAGAAGAAAATAGCTGGCCTGCCGGCGAGCACCGCACTGCACTTTTTGACCCCCTCTCATCACCATTTTTTCTACAGAAACGAAATTGTATGATTTAAAAAAAAATGCCGTTAAACTCAAGTTTTCTCAGCGAATTTCAGTTTAGAAAAATAAGGAAGAAATTAGCAACCAAGTTTATGCGGCCTTGTCAGTCCTGCTATTTAACCCCTAACTGGAGGGGTGGGAGAAGAAATAGATTCATACATTTCCCAAGTGTATTTGACTGTAATATCTATTACACCACAAAGCACGTTGTGAACATCACCTTTCAAATTCAATTATACAATGTACAATGTCTATTTTGTTTAGGTAAGTATGGGCTCTAATTTGGAACCAGAGAAAATCTCTCTTATATCCGGGTCTCTTATATCCGGGTTACACTGTATTAGTAATATCCAAGAAAATCGCTGACCGAAAATAATATCTACCGATAAAAAATAACATACTTCCTCGAAACTCTCGGGCTTAATAAGTGCTTTTCTTGTATTAACATTTTAAGGGCCCGTTTTGAGACTCAGTTAAGTACCGCGTACTCTTGGGCGATCATGTCTGACTAGGCAGATTTCCCCGGCAACAGTCTGCTGTTTCTGCGGTAGTCTGGTTGCCAATCTGTCCTGCTATTCATATTCGCCAGGGTTACATCTTTTCTTTCTATGTGTCGTGTCCTTTCAGGATCATGGCTCACCACCTCCCTCCATCCCCTGTAGCTCTTACCAAGTTTCTTCTCTCTGCTACCCCACAGACCACATTCTGTCATCCACTTGCTTAAGCCCACTAGATATGTCATGCATTGTTTTCTCTTGTCTCTCTTTCCCTCTATTCGACCCGTGAGTATCAGATTCTCCAGGCCTTCCTTCCTCATTATGTCTCAGAAACTTCAGCTGCTTCTTCCTGATGTTAAGTATAAACCTCCTCCTTATTTGCATCCTCTCTAATACCTTATCGTTGCTCACACGCTCAGTCCATGATATCCTTCAGAGTTTTCCTTTTCCTAGATTAGTTGCCATCCAAGTCTATAGAACCCAGTCTATCTTACTATAGCCGGGGGAAAACAAAAAGTGGATTTATATCTTTCCGATGGATTCGACTGAAATTCGAACTCGGCTCTCCGATTCATCAACTCGAGCTACAATACAAGATAATTTCAGGCGTGTTTTTTTATAACATACGATCACGATTATTCCATTATATTTATCAGTAATAATAATAGTTGGCCACTCGTAGTCGAGGATACCCGTCTAGTAGGGCGGATAACCAATCCCTATTGCAGACGCTCGCTCAGGCATATATGTGTTTGCTCAAAACCTACAGAGCCCGCCTGTGGATTATATTGCAACTATGCTGAGCAGACCTTAGTTACAGTTTCTGGGATATAGCGTGTTATCTAGCGAGATCAACAATTTGAAGAAGGCCAGGGCGCTCAAGCCCTCGGCCACGATGACTTGTGGCTTTGTGCTAGCACAGCTATCGGCGGCTCTTAAGAGTTCCGTCTATCCAATTTCACTAACAAGGCTTGGGTCAACCCGTGGTATGGTTTTTAGGCACTTTCCACCATCCATTTCGATAACATCAGGAAGTATTTTTCCTGACAAACCTGGTGAGATTCGAACCTGCGTCTCATGGACAAAAAGCCAACGTTCTAACCACTCGGCCACACGTCCATATTTTTATCAGTAAAAAATGCACTTACAGATCATGTTAAATTACAATTCATGACATATTAATATGACTTATGGCAATTTCGGCAATAGTAGCTGAAGTCTGACACAAGGCCAAAAACGCAGGGAACCCAATGTGCGTCGAACTTACTATTCAGTCGTAATTGTTCTTGCAATATGAGCACTGGTTAAAAATGATTTCTGAAGACATTAGGTTTATAATTCCCAGAAATCCATACACAGATATCGTCAATGGCACAATGGATGAAGGCGCTAGTTAGATCCAGTACCCAAAGAGTGTGAGTTCAATACCTGGTTAAGGCAGTGGAGAAGTTGGAGAGGGAATTAACAAGAAATAACTGATAACTGACATCCATGAAACATGGCACGTGTAACTGGAACAGTCTACCCCAGTGAGCGAAATAAAGGGTTCAGTTCGAAATTTCCAACCACCTGAATAATGCCGGAGCGTAACTCAGCCGAAACGTTGTAATAAATATGACAACAAAGATGAGGAGAATAGTCCGAATAATGTAAATAGTGTACATAATACCTCATCTCAGAAATATAGACAGATACTGAAAGGCCGAAACGTTGTAATAAATATGACAACAAAGATGAGGAGAATAGTCCGAATAATGTAAATAATGTACATAATACCTCATCTCAGAAATATAGACAGATACTGAAAGGCCGAAACATTGTAATAAATATGACAACAAAGATGAGGAGAATAGTCCGAATAATGTAAATAATGTACATAGTACCTCATCTCAGAAATATAGACAGATACTGAAAGGCCGAAACATTGTAATAAATATGGCGACATATAGTCCGAATAATGTAAATAATGTACATAATACATCAGAAATATAGACAGATACTGAAAGGCCGAAACGTTGTAATAAATATGGCGACAAAGATGAGGACAATAGTCCGAATAATGTAAATAATGTACATAATACATCAGAAATATAGACAGATACTGAACGTTGCTAAACATTACAACACGCTGAACTCCTCCAAGTTGTTTTTTATGCGTAAGTTAGATCAGGCCCAAGGATCACCCATTGAGGACCGTACTCACTACTCGTTCGTCACAGATCTAGGGATACAGGCATTCTAACCATTACATCAAAGCCCTACATTATTATGACGTACAATTTTCGTCAAATTTTGCAACCATGTTCGGACATGAAATGTTTAAGAAAAAAATGAAGATTTCTATAAAGCTTTTAAACTTTGTTAAAACCGCTATTAAGTTATATCAGAAAATAATGGAAACAAATTCAAAGAAATAGAACTCAACACCAAATTCTGAAGGTGTTAAGAATTCGAAAAACGAAAAGCAGAGACATTGGACAGACAATGACCGGAGCAAGATCAAATATTTTGAAACTAAAATGGACGGAAGAAAGGAAAAGGCCACCGTAAATGAAGTCGAAATCGACGACGCTAAATCTCTTGTCTCCCGACAGAAAATCTTTTGTTGGCTTTCATAAGATTTTTCTTCAGAGGGGAAAGGGTTATGGCCTTTTGTATACGTTTCTATCGATTATTTCCTCATAAATAAAGAAGTCAAAATCTAGACATGTCGGAAAAAAAAAAAGAAAAAAAAATCTTTTCAATATACAAATACATATAGGCATAAGATATTCAAAATCGAAATTACTCTGTCCGCGACAAGGACACACACACACTTACTTAAAATAGACTAAACTTGTCTATATTATTTAATGAAACATGCATCAATGAAAAATTGTTGCCTAAATATGCACAATATATATATATATATATATATATATATATATATATATATATATATATATATTTATTGACTGATTTAAAATATGGTTCCATGGCTACACAGGAATTGCCATGTTTCAAAAACAGAAACTAAAAACTTCAAATTCAATTATATAATTAAAGGCCCTAGTTCTGTTTCGTTTTCAAGCGAATTTTTGAATAACTTATTTTGAAACTTAGTTTTATAAGCACATACATTCATAATATTTGTTTCCATGGATACAGAGAAATGCAATCATTTTAACAAGGGGCGGTAGCGTGTTTATTTATACTAACGACTATTCTTTCAGATATGAGGTACCTTCGAAAAGAGGTTAAGTCTAGGTAGGGTTAGGGTACCTTTCTCAACGAATTAGGGCATCCGTTCGACGCGTGTCGTCAAGATTTTATCAACAACAAAAAGGTTTTCGGCTTTTTTCCCCATTAAATTTGTATTTGTATATATAAAGATTAATTCTGAAAGGGGTGTTTGAATTAGAATACATTGTATTGAACTACAATTTTAAAATATTATATTTACTCTTAATTACTTATAGACTATACTTCTTTTTAAAACAACTGAATATAATTTACTTAAATTATTTAAAAATTATCATTGCATATCAAATATAAGTATGCATATATCTTTTATCAGCTTTTTTTCTTTAAATTTTTGACAATGTCGGCAAAGAATAACTATTTCATTTCTTTGATGCAGTAAATTTCTAAAACCTTTCTTAAAAAGGTTTTGTTCATGAAAATAAGTCCAGTAGTTGATATAGCTCTTTACAGTATTGATGAAGGTTTCCTTCCTAACTTTTTGTTTAAAGTAGTGTGGTAGGTCAACATTTGATTAGGCCATTATTTTCTCTTCGAGTTACATGTGCTATCGCGAATAATTGCTGCCACTATTGAAATTCTTTTGGATAATTTTCTCACGGATGAAGAGAATACTTGAGGCAATAGAAATATGGCTAAATAGAAAAAATATACTACAGAGGACATTTTACAGAAAATGGAAACGAAAAGGTCACTTGCACTTCGAATCGGAAAGAGACATTTGAAATCTCTGAAACCCATAACGAGGAAAAAGGGCTTGAATCCTCACACATACACAAGACATACTGAAGTCAAGTGCGGGAGATGGAAACAGAAAGTAACGACGTAACCAACTTGTTTAAATGAAAGCCTAAAGAGGGACTATAAAGGAATAAATCCTGCTTAGAGTTACGACATGTAAAAGAAGAAGAGAAATCTGAACGATTCAATGGCATCTAAATGTTCTTTAAGCGTAAGAAATTGCTGAAGACTATTTGAAAGGTGACGTTAAGTCACGAACAGACCGTCCTGTTGAGCTGTCACCCTTACTGGAATTTGATAGAAATTCTACTGTTAGAGACGGAGGATTAACTCCGAAACTTAATCCAAGACATTTTCCGGTTCATTGTCTTCTCCAACAAATAGGAACGGTGCTTAAACTTGAGAAATGGCATCTCGATCAGTTGATGTAAATCAACCGTAAACCATGAGTGGACATTTGCACTCTTGTGAAAGTATCCGGCCATTTAGTGACAGGTGATGAAAAATGAATATTTAACAAGTACGATACAGACAATTCCTTTAGCAGAAGCGAATAGGTTAACGCACATCCGAAATTATATCACCAGTCGAGAAAGGTTTGTTAAGGGATTGGTAAGATTATCTTGGTGAGGTTTGAATTGCTGGCATTGAATGTTATGACTACAGTGGGAAAATCGCCTTTTCAACAGTTAGAACGTGGAAACATTACTTATGAAGAAGTGTCGTGCGTTTGGCTCAGTCCTAAACGTGTGAATTTCTAACAACCAATAAAAATCAGATGTGAAGCATTGAAGACCTCAGCTGGGGAAACAGCAATCCAAACTACCTCAATTTCCATATCTTCCTCAAACATATTATCACCTCTTCCAGAATTCACAAAACCCTCTTAACGGACTAGTTCCTTTCAATGCATAAAGGGTTATTAACTATGGCTCTCGAGATTTCTTTACATTCTTCTTTCAAAGCCAAAGGACATTTTCAAATGGATGTGAAGAATCTTCAGAGGAATTTATCAATGGTGATGGAACAGACACACACACACACACGCACACACACACACACACATATATATATATATATAACCGATGCAATGAGAACGAAATAATATATAAAAGTTATCATTCACAATATTAATTCAAAAGAGGGCTCACTCACCAGTCGAGGTGCAATTGAAATGCACCGAAACGAAGTTGCATCTTTGTAGTGAGTAAACTATTTTTGTCTATATGATAAAATTATAATATATATATATATATATATATATATATATATATATATATATATATATATGTAGAAAAATAGGAAAAAGAACACGTTAGGTAAATAATCCGGAGTTCTTTAGTATTTTTGTTTTTATTTTTTAAAAAACGGTGCTCCATACGGAAGTAGCGCTTAAATTAAAGAGATATGATTCTTCGCTACATAAGAGTTCTCACGTTTCAAAAACGAGAGCCGAAAACCTCAATATAATTATTAAATATAATTATATATATATCTGTATATGTAAATCTCATCATTGATATTGCCATGTACGCGGATGATAGGGCCAACTCCTTCAGATGAAATCATTTCCCACACCATCACACTGCCGCCACCAAACTTAACGGTTTTCTTGACACATTGAGAAGACAGTCTTTCACCTGTTCTACGGCGTACGCAAGTTTTGCCCTCTGAACCAAATATAGTAAACTTGGACTCGTCACTGAAATGAACTGAATCCCATTGTGTGTCAGTCCAAACAACATGTTCTCTCGCATACTCCAGGCGTTCCCTTTGGTTTCGCTCTGAAACGAGAGGCTTCGAAGCTGGAATACGGGCATGCAATCCTGCATTTTTTAACCTGCGAGCAACCGTTTTCCTTGAAATCTTATTATCTGTCTCTTCATTAAATTTACGGACAATTGATGTAGCAGTTTCAAAATGTTTTTTGTCGATATTCTAACAATTCTTCAATCTTCTCTTTGCGATGTTTTTAGAGGTCTGCCGGTTTTGGGTTTTGCATCTAACGTTTTATCGGTTTTATACCTGCTAATTACACGATGAACGACACTTTTAGACCTATGAACAATATCAGACATTTCTGAAATTGACTTTTTTTCTTGATGGTTAGCGATAATTTTTTTTCTTCAAAAGAGAGCGTTTTGCGTGTAGAATTTGCCATATTGCTTAAAAATAAAGTCCTAATGATAAATAAAGCTCCATCGAGTTTTTAACGATGTAAATTAAAAGTTTATGCAAATTATTAACATCGTTCCTTAACTTTTGTCCAGTAGCTTATTTCCTTTGTTCCATTTAATATTTATTTAAAAAAAAACATTATCTAAATGCTTGTAACTTTGTATAGTATTTATGCAATACATCCTAATCTTTATTTGGTAAAAATATCATTGCTAATCATGCATTACTTTTTAAGTAATACACATATTTATGTCTTTGTTCTTTCCGTTCCTTATATTATGGCCGCTACTGTATATATCATAGAATTTTTTGTGGGGTGGGTTGAATGATCATTTATAGTAATTCATCGAGTCTAGAAGAATCCTCAACAGAATGCAGAAAGTACTTGACGTTCACATTTGGGATTCATCAACAGTACGCATCCGCGACCGGGAATCGAACCCAGACCGTTACGATAAACGCAAGCATCATACCAGTGGACCAACGGGACTCGGTGACGGAGAAGAAACTGACTAGACTCGATATAGCGCCGCTACTCACTAAATTCCGTGGTGATACTCATCCAAGTATACGTAACCCAACAGACTGTGCCCCAAAAGCCACGTCTTCTTTCCCCAAGCAGCTCCCTGCAGAGCATTAGAAGCTGGATTCAATGTTTACTTTTATATTATATATATATATATATATATATATATATTCATCCACAGAGAGAATGTTTCGCTGTTTCACAGATCATCAGTGTGGCTAGACATCGGATCGCTTCATGCCGTGATCGAAACACGACCAGTGATCTAGAGACCTCAATCTAGTTAGGAGAGTTTTGTTTTTCAGGAGCTAATATCGTCATCCACAGACAGGCTTTTTCACTGTTTAACAGCTCATCGGTGTGGCTAGACATCCGATCACTTCAAGTCAAGATCGAAACCAGCCCGATTTGGTATCAATCGGAGATACTAATTCCTAAGCTATCGACGCCCAACAAAGGCGAATTTTTGCGTATTTATTTTATCATAAAAAAGCCAGTGGCCTAGAGAACTCAATCTAGTTTATATATATATATATATATATATATATATATATATATATATATATATATATATATATATATATTTACCAATTGCCATTCAAGGATATAGAACCCAGACTGTCCTGCTATTTACCCATAGAAGAGGAGGATTATTATCTTTTCCAAGGGTTATAGTACATAAATAAATGTAATGAATTCGATTAGAATTCGAAGTCGGTTCCTCATATATATATATATATATATATATATATATATGAGGGTATATATATATATATATATATGAGGATATGTAGGATAGATGAAGGTTGTCTCTAAAGTGGAAATGTTTAAAATACTAGTCAGCAGTAAAACCTGCCGCTGGGAATTAACAATTCTGGAGAAGTTGTCTTAGAGGAACTTGCTTCTTAATTCCGAAAACGAAAATGATTCAAACCTGTGTAGGTTTCATGGCGTGTCCCTGCTGTGAAGGTTTTAATTTTTGGATCTATGAAATGTGGCATATTTGAACATTGGTCATGAAAATAGAAATACAATGGAAAAAGAACAGCAACTTCTCGGCTATGAGGAAAAGGGTGGTAGGGTGGAAAGTAACTAATCACTCACAAAGCTGCGTCATTTTAAAAATATATTATCCAATGAAATATTACACTGGTCAACACGATTAACGCTACAAAATCTTTTTCCAAGCAACGTTACTATGCGCCTAAAACGACTTTAAAATCTATATTTATTTATTCAGGTACATAGATAAATAGATAGACAGGTAAATATCAACGTACTGACATTGATATGTACATACATTGATAGATAGATAACACTGGTCAACGCGATTTTTAGTGCCAAGAGACAAAACAGCTAATTTGATGGCGTTGATTCCGAAAATGACCTTTGGGTTTTCATGGTTAGCTACCATTTTTGCTTTACTGAAATTGCTCATTTTTTGGAAAAACAACTAATTTACGATCTTGGCTAATCGCAAAATTTAGTTAATAAACGTCGTAGAAACCCATCAATTTTCAGGTAGCCCGAGCTATTTATGTCAGCCACCTGAATAAGTTATTTTTATAAGAAAACGGTATTTTTAAGAGTCAAAAATTATAAAATGGAAGTACCGAACTTTGCCATTTTATTGGCAAAATTCAAATTAACTGATGAACTTTATCAGCAATACACTTTAGTACACCTGATAATTAAGGTGACAAAAAATGAAACCCTAAAATCTTCTGTTTGATATTCATAAATTTATCCATCACTTTTAGCCCTTCGCTACAGAAGGAAACCAAACACATTAAGAGTATTTTTTTTTACTCATTTGGAAAGAAACTCCAACTAAAGACATCCCAATTAAATGCACCTATTCTATTGTACATGATACTGCTGGAGTATCAAAAGGGATTTAAATAACATTGAACATGACAGACAATCCAGAAAGAGAAAATTTTTTACCATAGTTCTTATGGTCATGAAGGTTTTATTTCTGCTGTTAGTTTATTAAAGGATTTCTACTATTTTATTTTGAGGAATATTGTCATTGGTCAATATCATATATACAGAAAACAAATGAAAAATTGTTTTTCTGTACAGCAAAAACGGTAGCTAACCAAGAAATAGTAAGTCCATTTTCAGATTCAGCGCTCTCAAATTAGTTAATAAAGATGTTTGGTGTCTCGTCACCATTTGAGTTTTTTTTTTGTTGTTGAAAAGTGTTGTTCCACAAAATCGACCCAAAATGCGGCCTGGAAATCGACGTCCTTTTGGAATCCACTTATTCATCTTGGTCATCAAGTTTTCAATTACTCCGCGTTTTCGAGGTGACATGACCAAGAGAATTATCGGTTAACTTCTCCTGGTTCACGAGAGAGGTCAGATTTATGCAGGGTTATATACGGCCTTCCCTGGGCGATCTCTCGATTAAGGGTATAACCACTTCAGCCACTTCGATGTACACAGTAGCATTAAAGTTCTTTATCTAGTCGGGGTCGTGTTCGATGGTGTTCTCGAGTTGCTGGGTAAATTCCGCCATCTTTACAATGCCTGATTGCTTAGAACTTTTCTTTCTCTTCGTCATTGATTACATGTTCCCGTCATTCCTTTCGTATTTGATTTTTAAGATGGAACGCACTCCCGCGAGAATGCTTCCACGAATACTAAAATCTTAATCTCTTCAAGTCAACGCTCAACCATTACCTCACTTATAATCTGCACTAACTTCCCCGTTTCATTTACAACCTCCGCACAACAAGCTGATTTAGTAAACGTCTATCTTTAGTGTCTCTCGAGGCTTGTGTCAGGTAAGTTAATATTAATTATTAAGATAGATCGCCTGAAAGAAAAGGAGAGAAATAAACAGAGAGAAAGTGAAAAAAATCAAAAGAATGATGCATTTTCGTGCTAAGCGCATATAGGTGCAGAGAGAAATTTAATGTGACAACATTTTAGATGCGTTAACAAGTTCTTTTTTAATCGTTTTATCCCAAGTAAGGCAATAAAGCCACTAAGATACAAGGAGTTACTCATTATTAGAGAAGATGAGAGATAGAAACGCTATTATGGAGAGCGAACAATAAAAGAACAAGAATTAAGAAAACAGAAGATAACGATTGACATTGCATTAAAATATTTGAAGATCAAAGGCAATAAAGCCACTAGGATGCAAGGGGGTTACTGAGTCTTAGAGAATATGAGAAAGGAGAGAGGACAATAAAAGAACAAGAAATAAGAAGGTAAAAAATAACGATTGACATTGCATTTAAATATTTGAAGATCAAAGGCAATAAAGCCACTAGGATGCAAGGGGGGGTTACTGAGTCTTAGGGAATATGAGAAAAACTACTATTACGGAGAGAGGACAATAAAATAACAAGAATTAAGAAGACAAAATTGATTTGAAGATCAAAGTTGACTGGGAAGCAAGAAGCCGGAAAACAGGTCCACATGTGAGAAGTGCGATAGAAGAAACTGTTAGCATAGAACTTACGGTTACATCTAGCTATTTTCACTGTAAATCGATGAAAACTTGCCGCCAATCTGTTACTAAGCTTAAGTTTGTAAAGTCTAGGTACCATAGAAGAATGTTTACAATGAGAATATATATATAGAAAAGACACAATGAATGAATAGTGGTCGTCAATGTTTTTATAATTGGCTATTCCTCACAAATTATGTATTTGAATTGCCGTAAGCATTTCGTGTTTATCTCGCTATTCATAACAACAAGCTGTTTTATAAAAAAAAGTTCAAATTCTAACTGAAAGTACAACAATATCTTTTCGGTTCGAACAAGGTACCCCCTGTGCAAATTAATTCAAACAAAACGAATAATTCCGTTATTACGTCTTTTTCCTATTTTTCCCATAAAGCATAACCCAGTGAACATGTTAGTACCTCGTATGTCCATTCCATGAAATCATTCCTTGCAGATTAACCACAGATTCTCGATTAGATTTAAATCAGGAGAGCTCAATAGCAGTTTGATTTGACCACTGGTAGGGGCTTGTCATTGTGTTCTTACAGCGTTACAATAAATTCGTCTCTGTAGACCATGAATATAGTGAGTTTGTTAATTTAGGTAATATTTTCAGCATACAAAATATTTTTCCTTGTTTCATCAATACTCTCTGCATATATATCTATTTACACAAGGGTATATATATATATATATATATATATATATATATATATATATATATATATATATATATAATTATTTATTTAAACATATGATTCCAAATCGCTACATAAGAGGTCTCATGTTTCAAAACAAGAGCCGAAAACTTCAATATAATCCTATAAATTAAATTGAGTTTAAATTAAAATGGGCTCCGTTCCATCTTCAAGCGAAATTTTTGTTGGAATAACGAATATCTGAAATTTACTTGTTTTAAAAATTGAAATCAAAATCCCCATGGTAACAACTAAGGCGAATTGTCTAAATTGGGTAGGCGAATGTAGGGTGTTAATAATAAGTAGCGGCATAGAGATACTTTCAAGGTGTCAAGTCGGGGAAAGTTGGGTGTGTCAAAAATGAAACGGAAGATGTATTAATCATATATATATTAATCATATTTTTTTAAAAAAATAATTATAATATACATATATATATATATATATATATATATATATATATATATTATAATTATTTTTTAAAATATGATTTTTTTAATCATATTTTTAAAAAAAATAATTATAATTTAAGCTCTACTTCTGTATGTAGCACTGTTTAAAAAAAAATACTAAAGAACTCCGGATTATTTACCTAACATGTTCTTTCCTATTTTTCTGCATATATATATATATATATATATATATATATATATATATATACCCTTGTGCAAATTAACTGAAACAAAACGAATAGTTCCGTTATTATTTTTTTGTATTTTTCCAATGAAACATTACCCAATGTACATATTAATACTTAACTTATTAAGTCGTTCCTTGCAGATTGATCACAGGTTCTCGATTGGATTTAAAGTTTTCGCGCCAGTACTTATATAGTACTTGGATTTGCTCAATGCTAACGCTTGCTATTGTGTTCGTGCAGCGCTACAATTTTCCCAGGCTTTCTTGGTGAAACGTTCATCGCAGAAAATGGCCGTAGGAAAATTAATCGACAGTCGAAACAATAGTGTCTGGGCGTGATGCAATAACGGATGATGCCATATTTTTCAAGGCCAAACAAATTTCATATCAGTCCGTTTTGTATCTTCTTTTGCTTCCTTGAGAAATGTTTATCCACTGTCGGCCTGCTAAGCCAGACACAGCTTCACCACTGCCCCGTTAGCCAGCACTACCTGTTTCCACCTTCCCCCCGAGGGGGACGAGTGGTTGGGCTTTGAGAATATTATGGTAGGAGCAATACCAATCATACAACACATCGAACGACAGAGGATCAAATGGTTCGGACACTTCACTATGCCTATCAAACAACCAGCCCTACGGGCATACACCCTCAGGTACATTGGATGGCGAGCGAGAGGCCGACCAAGAAGACGCTGGAGCGACTCAGTGGAAGACACTCTCAGAGCCCACGAGATATCTCTCCTCCAAGCCACTCGCCTTGCCGTTGACAGACGGCTGTGTCTCGACGCGACGCCTAACAGCACAAGCGGAAAGAAAAACTAAATACACGCAACTAACAAACCAATTTTAATCACACAGCCCGAAAATAGATTCATATTACTGCACACCACTGAAAGTGACCTAATCTGAGGAAAAAATAGAAATCGATTTCACCCTGTCACTCCACTGGACCTAAAACCGGGTAGTGAATTCGGACCTCACTCGGTGCTCCATATATTCAGCCTTGTGCCACAACTAAGCTACACATTTTAAATCAAGAGAATAGTACTTTGATTTGCTCACTGGTAAAGCTTGTCAGTGTGTTCGTGCAGCGTTACAAATTTTCGTACGCTTCTAGTAGCGTCTATCGCAGACAATGGCAGGAGGACAACTAATCGACAGTCGAGACAATAGTGTCTGGGTGTGATGAAAACCAATGATGAAGCAATATTTTTCAAGGCCAAACAAATTTCATCGCACAACCCCAAAACTGATTCATATTACTGCAACCACTGCAAATGATCTAATCTGAGGCAAAAATAGAAATACACCCTGTCACTCCACTGACCGTATGGCGAAAAAAAGGAAAATAAAGCGCTTGTTTCAATTAATTTGCCCCAGGCTGTCCTGAAGGCACACGTAACAGAAAAAGGAATATGCTCTAACAAATTTAGTGGCTCTTCGACGTGGTGTAATGAGTACCAAGCATGTCTTGCTTCATCAATTAAGACTGGGTGGTGAATTCGGACCTCTCTCGGTGCTCCATATGTTCGGCCTTGTGCCACAACTAATCTAAACTTTGTAAATAAAAAGAATAGTACTTTGATTTGCTCCCTGGTAAGGCTTGTCAGTGTGTTCGTTCAGCGTCACAAATTTTCGTACGCTTCCGGTAACGTCCACCGCAGACAATGGCCGTAGTGTACTAATCGACAGTCGAGACAATAGTGTCTGGACGTGATTAAAATCTGATGCAATCACGGATGACGCAATATTTTTCAAGGCCAAACAAATTTCATTATACGCCCCGAAAATAGATTCATATTACTGCACACTGTTGCAAATGATCTAATCTGCGGAAAAAATAGAAATCGATTACACCCTGTCACCCCACTGGGTTTCAAACTGACCGAATGGCGAAAACCAAAAGGAAACTAAAAGCGGTTGTTTCAATTAAGTTGCACAAGGGTGTAGTAAATATTGAAGGAAACTCTCCTTGTCTGAGATTTAGTCATGAAGAGTTGATATTAGGAGTTTGGACTTTCCTAAACTTTCTTACTGCTGCTGCTGCTGCTAAATTATTTCTGTTATCTTAATTTTTCTTTTGCTGTTTTCTTCTTGCCGGTTTCTTTTCTTGCTTCCGTCAAATGAATATCTCCAGTGAAGAAGATTTTTACTCTTGTTCGTGATGCATCGTGCTGCCATGATCTGTAAGAATCTTGAACTGAAAACACGATACAATTGTCAAAGGTTTAGTGTAGGAATTTCACGACAGCTAGTATCTTTGTTGCAAAAGGTTCGCGTAAACGTTGGAAATTGTTTAATATTTTGAACTCTCTCACTAGTAAATGCGCAGCAAACAAGATATGTAGAATATATATATATATATATTTATATATCTGTGTGTGTATGTATATATATATATGTGTGTGTGTGTGTGTGTGTGTGTGTGTGTGTGTGTATATATATATGTACGACGTCACACATTAGGAAATGGACAATTAGTTTAAGACATTTTTATGTTTATACATTCTTTTCATAGATACAAATATAGGATACAGGTTCGATTCCTATCGGAGGACGAATATTTTCTATGAAAATTTCTAGGACATTCAGACCAGTAAATGTTGTTTAATACTGTTTATTATAAAACAGAGCATTTACTTAAATATTTCTATCTATAAAAAGAATGTATAAATATAAAAATGTCTTAAAATATCTCTCTCTCTCTATATATATATATATATATTCACTTTTATATTTACATACGCTCTATCTCTGATATTGAGCACTTTATCCCATAAATATAGCACACCTTAAAACTATATTTTTTCATATATATATATATATATATATATATATATATATATATATATATATATATATATATATATATATATATATATATATATATGCTCTACTTTTGTATCGAGCACTATTTTTAAAAATAATAACTAAAATACTAAGGGACTTTGGATTATTTACCTAACCAGTTCCTTCCTATTTTATATATACACACACACACACATATATATATATATATATATATGTGTGTGTGTGTGTGTGTGTGTGTGTGTGTGTGTGTGTGTGTGTGTGTGTGTGAATGTAAAAAAATCTTCAAGATGTGTTAAATAGATCATTTATTTTTGTGATAATTTTGTCGGAATATTTGGTAGGGAATTGTATCCAATCTCAAGAAAGGACGTTCATTAAAAACCTGCTTACATTGTTTGACGGGTATACGAATATATTTTGGAACTTTCTATTTTATGATACTTCGTTTTTCTTGAAAAATCTGACAGGAGAATTTAATAATCGGCACTCAATTTTTCTTTACGAATAACAACAAATTGGTAGAACCTGTAAATAAAATATTTTGATAAAAGCGAAAATGTTTTATCTTATACTTAAAAAGAAATCCTGGGGGTACACTAAGAATTTAAGTTCATTTCGTGCAATGACAATAACTAAACTTTATATTAAAGAAAATCTGCGTGTGTATATGTATGTCTGTGCGTTATGAAATTTCTATGTGACATGTGCATTTAGAACTTGGGTGATTATGACTCTCCACAACTACCTATAATTTGTCGCCCTTACCATTGATTTTTTTAAAATATATTTCTGCTCAATGTCCTCTTAACCATTTATAAAAGCTTGTTGAATAAGTAATTGTAACATTACGAGTCTAAGCGCAATACTCGATTGGCAGTTAGGTCTAACCTTTTTACTGTTCAAATTTTTAGATGTAAATTCTGTTATATAAGTGATTATAATAAAAAAAACACATTAAAATCAGTACACAAAAGCTTTCAGGTTTCAATACTATGATTGTACTTCTTCAGACGATGTTAAATAACGGGTGAACAAATGATTTTTAAGGAAATCTAAAAACAATGTATTACCTTGTTTACATTATCCGGACTATTGTTCTCATCTTTGTCGCCATATTTATTACAACGTTTCGGTCGTTGTACGCTCCGGCCTTCTTCAGTGGTTGGAATGTCGAACCCTTTATTTCGCTCACTGGTGTAGACTGTTCTAGTTCCACGTGTCATGTTTAATGGATGTCAGTTATTAGTTATCTTCTGTTAATTTCCCTCTGAAAGTTCTCCACTGCTTTAACCAGGTATTGAACTCTTTGGGTCTTGTCACTGGATCTAACCAACGCCTTTATCCGCTGTGGCATGTGTCCTTGAGGACATATGTGTATGAATTTCTGGGTATTATAAACCTAATGTCTTCAGCAACCTTTTTTCATCTGTGCTCATATTGCAACTTTTGTTGTTATTATCACTTTTTTCTGGCACTCCTTATTACTGGTTCCCATATTGTATTTATTTCTATGCTTGGTCAGCTCTAGAGATTTTTGTGGCCTAGCATATGTGCTGATTCCTTAAGTTTACGAATTTTTCAGAATTACAGACAGATACTAAAGTATTACCTCTTTTCCGGAAATTAAATGTGGGGACATAAGATCAGAATTAAAAATAGACTTCTGGGTATGTCTTGGTTAACCAATTAAATCTCAGATCTACGCAAATAGGAAAGTAAGCTTAGAGGTTGGATGTGGGTGAGTTAATTATACATGTCACAATAAACCGGAACATAGACATGTCATCATTGACGACTGCGGAAAATATGTCAGAGACAAATGTATCGTGATTGTGGACAAATATGTCATGTTTAATTTGTTGAAGGGAGGGGTGGGTTATCAGACGTAAAGTTAACGGATTATTTTCTTTTTCTCAGAATCTTTCATACTCATTAAATTCCTTGTGTCTTAGTGGCTTTATTGCCTTGCTTGAGATGAAAGGATTAAAAAGAAAAAGACCTGTGAGTGTCAAAGTTTCCAAACATTTTTTAATCATTATGTATCTTAGAAATTTCAGCTGCCACTTTGGATTCAAGCATAATTCCGATTTTTCTTAAACCGTCCTCGTTGCTCACATCCTTCGTTCATAGTATTCTCAGCATCCTTCTGTAGAACCACATCTATTGCCTCAAGTCTCATCGTCATCTAATGACAGAAGTGTCTGCCTTTACTGACATATAGGGGATATGGTACAAAAGGATGGCAAGTACAACAGCTCTAAAAAACCCGAATTTTCGTATTCATTCGAATACCCCGCTCATTCCACAAGCGATGGCGAAGTTTGCAGAAAGCACTGGTAGCCTTAGCAATCCGATGCATGATTTTTTCATCTAAAGTTCCACTGTAATTGACTTTGCTACCAAGATAGGTGAAAGACTTTACATAGTTCAGGGGTTTGTCTTTTACTTTCAATGGTCTCTCTGGAAATTTGTAGACTGATGGTTTTTGTTTCTCACCACGCAATTGCTTCGGAGTAGGACAAGGTTGGTGCACAACTTCAGTTTTCTTTATGCCAAGTGTAAGACCAAATGCTTTACAACATATATATATATATATATATATATATATATATATATATATATATATATATATATATAATGGATGTTAGTTATCAGTTGTCTATTGTAATTTCCTTCTGAAAGTTCTCCACTGCCTTAACCGGGTATTGAACTCACACTCTTTTTGTCCTGTCATTGGATCTAACCAACGTCTTTATCCACTGTGATATGTGTTCTTGAGGACACATGGCACAGTGGATAAAAACGTTGGTTAGATCCAGTGACAGGACCCAAAAAGTGTCAGTTCAATACCCGTTCAAGGCAGTGGAGAACGTTCAGAGGGAAATTAACAGGAGATAACTGATAACTGACATCCATTAAACATGGCATGTGGAACTAGAACAGTCTACCCCAGTGAGCAAAATAAAGGGTTAAGTTTGACATTCCAACCACCTGAAGAAGGCCGGAGGGTACAACGGCCGAAACGTTGTGATAAATATGGCGACAAAGACGAGGACAATAGTCGGAATAATGTAAACAGTGTACATAATATCTCATCTCAGAAATATAGACAGATACTGAAAGGCCGAAACTTTGTAATAAATATGGCGACAAAGATGAGGACAATAGTTCTAATAATGTAAATAGTGTACATAATACCTCATCTCAGAAATGTAGACAGATACTCAATGGCCGAAACATTGTAATAAATATGGCGACAAAGATGAGGACAATAGTCCGAATAATGTAAATAATGTAAACATTTGAACATTAGAACGACTAATGATCAGACATATTAGACTTTCTGTTGAAACTTGACTAATGCATGGAATAATAATGTAACACAAAATGTACTTAGAACAAAATGTATTGAAACAAGAAAGTGTACACAATATTTACATATAGTCTTTTGTATATTCCTGGTAAGACCGTTCCTGGAGAATGGATTGAGTGAGTCGCAGTCGAGCAGAGTCTCTGGTTGAATCTCTTGATTCCTCCCTCTCTTCCCGGTACCAACCATATTTATATGGTCGGTACTCCATTATGCAAATTAGGTGGATCCTACCACAACACTTTCATTGTCTGTTATATTTAATAATATATGTTTAAATAATTACATATGTGCATACACACAGATACCTAGTTTATGTATGCATATTGTACATGCACCGTGTGCATTAACTTGAACATAAACTCATACTAACACAAACTCACTAGAAAGAAATTAACTGTTAATAATTCATTATCAAATCCCACCCTTTGAGGCGTTCGCCACACGTTGAGAAGCATTGGCTTAAATTCATGCAAACGAGTTACCAAGGGAGAAGGCTTATCAGATCCATTGAAATGCCATGAAAATATTAATAGAAAAGAGAGAGGGACCTTCGATGTCATATGTTACGGGTAAATTTCAAATTATATGACGCATTAGTTGGATTTTATTCGTTGAAAATTGCATTGTCGGCATAAAACTAATTAAATATTTTAAGGTACCTTGCCTAATAGGATAAAAAAATCTTTTGTGGTTTTTCTCAGATGTAATAAACAAATGCAAAATTTCACATGAATACCCAAAAAACACGTTTTTAATCATCTGATGTTAGTGAACCTTCATTTACTGTGGTGACAAAACAGAAAGATTCTGTTGCGAGAAAGCGATCTTTATGTTAGCCATTTTTCTTTCTTTTTTTTAATTTAAGGCAAGTAATGAAAATGACGAGAAGAAAAAAGAATTTTTATTCAAAATTCACGATGAAAATTTTTCTCACATTTAATGAATATATTTTTATTATTATTATTATTATTATTATTATTATTATTATTATCCCTTATTTATTGTTTATTTTCTACTTTGATGTATTTTGCAAAATTAAAAAAAGAGAATATATTGCTAATATTTGATAAAATATTCGCCACGTACAAAAATATTTCATTTTTCTCTGTTTAGTAATTTTATGATAGAAACTGAACATCGAACTTCATTTCTTTGCACCGCAGAGAAAATCATCTCTTTCGAAATGAATTCAAAATGAAAAATAGTTTTAATATGTGACATTTTGATATGCATCGGGAATGAAACATATTAAAATTGTTTGTATTTATTTGTGTGGGTATGTGTTTCTATATATGTGTCTATATGTATGAGTGTGTTTTTATGCGTATGGGTGCCTGTTTATGTGTATGTAGTGAGCGGGTTTCTATGTGTATATGAGTGTACATTTGTATTTCTGATCGCCAACGAATATTTCGCAGCAAAAATTACGTATCTATCTATCTATCTATCTATCTATCTATCTATCTATCTATTTCTTTGCATATCTACCAACCTCTCTTATTTTCATATCTATCTATCTATCTATCTATCTATCTATCTATATATATATATATATATATATATATATAATCTGTCTTATTAGTTTCTATTTCTTTCTCTATCTGTCTTTGTTGATTCATATCTATCTATCTATCTATCTATCTATCTATCTATCTATCTATCTATCTAGATAAAGATTACCATCTCTCTCTCTCTCTCTCTCTCTCTATATATATATATATATATATATATATATATATATATATATATATATATATATATATGTATAATCTATCTAATTAGTTTCAGACCTATCTCTCTATCTGTCTTTGTTCATTCATATCTATCTATCTATCTATCTATCTATCTATCTATCTATCTATCTATCTATCTATCTCGGTTTAGTGCCTGTCTCTATTTCTCTCTCTCTCTCTCTCTCTCTCTCTCTCTATATATATATATATATATATATATATATATATATATATATATAGTGTAAACTTTTCATATCAATCCCTCTATCTATCAGTCTCTTTATTTCACTCTTATGAGGCTTTGCATAGCAGATAGACAGATACAGTTTCACTCTGTACCTCGTATGCCATATTCTTTTTTTTAAATTGTCCCTTCATTAAATGAACAAGGCTATAATTTCCTACACATTAGGCTCCCCCGCACCTATAAATTTCTAATTCCTTCTGAAAGCCACAACCTGATGTGATTTAATACATTTGATGATCTTTCTGTTCCTCTGTCTAAAATCAATAAACCTTGGAAAAATAATTAGAAACCATATTCTTCTACAACAGGAAACACAGGAGGGTGTCGGTCAAGAATGGCAAACATATTCGTCCAGCCGGCCATAAGAGATATTGTTTATTATGAAAAGGGTCACACCCCTAATCAAATAAAATAAAAACAAACCATATTTTAGGGCATGACACCGGAAAATTATGGTCACCAGTTCAAAGGGGAGCTATTCACAACAACGTGTCAAAAGTTAATACCAAAAACCAAAAAGAATCTCCCCCAAAATAATATTAGCTTGAGTCATAAGTAATTTCTGTTTTGGGGAACCAATTGTTATGAATAATGTATAATCTTAATTAAAAATCATACATGACAGTTTTGAATAAATTTGTACAGTGGCAGCGTACACAGTGGATGAAAGAATAAATTCCTTAATTCCATTAAGGAAGGGACTGTACCAGCATTTATATTTTATATAAGCAATGATGAGAGTTTTGAGAAATGGAAACAAAAAAGGAAATTTACCCTTAACATCAGGAAGAGTCAGTTGAAAGGACTAAGCATAAACAAAAACAACAACAAAATAGAACGCATGTTTATCAGCAAAAGGGACAGCCCCAAATACAAATTACAGGCCGGGGATACTAAAATCAAACAAGTATAGAAATTTAAATATTTGGAAGTGTTATCCGAATTGTTATCCAAAGACGTATTGGGATGGCGAAAGATGCCTTCCAAAAGCTAAGCAGAGTATTAAGAGACAGAGAAATCTCGTTAGAAAATAAAGAAAAGTGAACTGTTACGTGATAACTGTCCTTCTGTATGGCAGCGAATACAGGACAATTTCCTTAAAAATGAAAAAGAGACGAGTCTCGTCATCATCTTTGAGGTGACTGTCCACAAGCAATAGAAGTGAGGTTCTACAGAAAAATGCTGTGGATACCCATGGCCCGAACATGTGGACAACGAGGAGATTCTGGAGAAACAAAAAGGAAACGTATACTTAACATCAGGAAGAGGCAGTTGAGGTTTCTGGGCACATAGTGAGGAAGGAGGGCTTGGAAAATCTAATACTCACAGGACAGATTGAGGGAAAGAGGTGCAGAGGAAATCAGTTGGTAACGAAGTAGATGAGCTTGAGTGAAACTGATGGTAGAACAGCGTTTGGGAGAAATAACCGAAAACACAAGAGGGGGGGGTAAGTAAGACAATCTTTGCTCACTGACCAATGTCTGAACTTTTTGGCGGGAAAGGAAATATCCAGAGAATATAAAGAAAATATCCGTAAAAAGAACTCACCAGTCATTCAAAACTTTGGTCAGCGATGGCTACTTCCAGCAAAGTTTATTAGAAGCCAAAACAGTGTGTTTGTAGACTTGTTTCGAAAAACCTTCGAATTTTTGATTTGCCAATAATCAAATCAATCTCGAAGGAAAAAAAGGTTTTAAAAAAAGAAAGAACCAGGAACATGAAAGACTGTCGAAAAAAATCGCACAGATGCAGGTCTGAAGCCCAAAGAAAAAACCCCGATACGAGTAAACAACTAACTAACAAAAGAGCTCAATACAACCGTAGAGCAGACCTAGATAAACCTAGTGAGCCAGACAAACCTACCTAGGTTTTCCCTGAAGATCCGCTTAGGTGAAACCTGGGTAGGTTTGTCTGGTTCACTAGGTATTATTATCTATCTATCTATCTATCTATCTATCTATCTATCTATCTATATATATATATATATATATATATATATCTGTGTGTGTGTGTTTTTGTGTATATATATATATATATATATATATATATATATATATATATATATATATCAGACTGTTCATATCTATCTATCTATCTATCTATCTATTTCTGTTAAGATATATCTATTATACTATGTTCATTCACATCGATCTATCTATCTATCTATCTATCTATCTATCTATCTATCTATCTATCTATCTATGATTAATATCTATCTATCTATCTATCTATCTATCTATCTATCCCGAGACGATAAACTCCACCCAAGAGCAAGGCCTTTGATAAGGTTTTCATGTAACCACCTCTTAATTGCTGGTTTTCCTCGGTCCACCCTGACCTTGGGTCATAGCACCAGTCAAGGTCCCTGCTATAGACAAATAGTTAACCCCCAAACTGAGGTCAAAATACACACACACACACAGACACACACACACACACACACAGACACACACACACACACAAATAGGTTTTAATACAAAGAAAACATATTGTCATCAAAACACTTTTGAAAAAAAAATATTACCAGCATAAAAATTTCTTCGGCATTAAATAACCCATTGAGGTTGATATGACGTAAAACAAACCAAACCAAACCAAACCTATCTATCTATCTATCTATCTATCTATGTCATTCACATAATAATTATGTTCTTATCTAGCGATGTATCTATTACAATCTCTATCTATTTATCAAATTCTGTCCAACTAGTAATATCAATAACGTATAATTTGATTTGACAGCTTCAGATTCTAAACTGAACTTTTATTATACAAAACTTACATTGACAGAAAATAAGTCATTATTGTCTGTATAATTGCGAATGTGTGTGTACGTTTCTGTAAAGATGTGTGTAAGTGTGTGAGTGTGTCTGTGTGTCGGGTGATTCTGTTCGCGTAGACAAGTCAGAATAGCTCTTAGCAATTTGATTTGTACGTGTCCTCGGGGCGTAACGACTTGAAAGTTGTAATCACGCGCACACACACGCGCACACACGTACACACACATACACACACACAGACACACGCACGCACAGACGCACACACACACACAGATCAAGAAAATTCCGACTCAAAATCATCAAAACCTAATTAGGCGCTGATCTGAAAACGAAGACTTCATTAGAGGAAAGAAATGACGGCTTAATATAAAAAAGAATAAGGGAATAAACAGAATAATGGAATAAGGGAATAAACAGAATAATGGAATAAGGGAATAAACAGAATAATGGAATAAGGGAATAAACAGAATAATGGAATATGGAAATAAGAGAATAAACAGAATAAGAGAATAAACAGAATAAGAGAAAATAGGGAATAAACAGAATAAGAGAATAAAAAGTATAAGGAAATAAGAAAATATTCAAAATAAGACATTAAATAGAATAAGCGAATAAAAAAATAACCAGAATAAGAAAATAAAATAAGAGAATAAACAGAATAAGAAAATAAACATGGGTATACTTTTGTATGCGTGCTTGAACGTACGTGTGTGTGTGTGTGTGTGTGTGTGTGGCGCTCATAAATTCCACTATTTTTTAAAAATAGAAAAATTATCAAATGATTTATTTCAGTCTGTATTTCTGGTCTGAAAATTAATCATTAGTTACTTTATTTTACGGTCTCCTCAAAGATAAAGAAGAGACTCAAAGCGACGGAGATGTGGTTCTACAGAAGGATGCTGAGGATATCATGGACCGAGCGTGTGAGCAACGATGAGGTCTTACAGAGGATGCAAACAAGGAGGAGGCTTATACTTAAGATAAGGAAGAGACAACTGAAGTTTCTGGGACATGTAATGAGGAAAGGCGGGATAGAGAATCTGATACTCACAGGTCCAATAGAATGAAAGAGTGAGGACGGAAAACGACACATGACATACCTAGCGAACTTAAACCAGCGGATGACAGAACGTGGTCTGTGGGGAGGGGGGGGCAGAGTGACGGAACTTGTTGCGAGCTGCAAGGAAAATGGAGAGCCATGATCGCCTGCGTCCTGAAAAGACACGACTCATAAAAATAAAGACTGGGCTAAGAAATGTCTTGTTAATTTTGATATCTCCAAAACGAAACACCTCTATTAATTATCTGAAAGAACCCATTTCTGCCTTCTGTCAGCATGGCTGATACAAACCCGAGAAGAATCTATCTTACACGTTTATAAGTCTACCATTCGTCCATGCTCTGAATATTGATGCCTCATCTGGTTTGATGATTCTGTTGTGTATTTAAAGGTCTTGATACAATACAAAGAAGAATCTGCAATGTTTTTGGTGCTGACTTGGCATCTCAGCTTCAGTCAGTTTCCCATTGTTGTAACAAAGCTTTCCTGTGCCCTTTCTATAAATTCTTTCATGGTAATTGTTCTGATACAATTTTTTCTTTGGTACATAGACTTTTCTTTTAAGCGCGGGACTAGATCGGCGGTAAAGTCTCATCATTTTACAGTTAAAATGACGAGATGTAACCGTAATTTCAATGCTAAGAGCTACTCTTCTCGCTTGTGGGACTCCCTCCTGGAACTGTCTTCTGACTTCTGGCTTTCCTGTAAAGTTTGATCTTCAAAAATTTAAATGCAATGTCAATCGTTATCTTCTTAATTTCTGTTCTTTTATTGTCCTCTCTTTATAATAATACTTCATTTTCTCTTATTCTTTCACACTCGGTAAGGTTCATTGCCCTTCTGGGAGTGAAATGATACAAATAAATCAAATTCGGATTAATATCCTCATTTTTGTTGTTATTATCACGGCGTTTCAATCGTCGTGTCATCCGGTCTTGTTCATCTATGGAATAAGATTGTTTCCATCTTATTGTATCTATCTTGGGATATCTCGTCATCTTCTCTTTTTGTTATTGCTCAATTAATGCTCGACCTGTTTCTATTGATTTTTAGCCTGTACTACTTTGCTCTGCTATAAATGGAACAGTAACATAGTGGATAAAACGCTTGTGAGTTTGGTGGCGTTATACGCTGTTGCAATTAGGTCTCTTTCTGATTTACGCATCTTGGTCGGATGTGAACGCTAAGAAAGCAAAAAACGAAATAAAAAAAAATTCGTTTTTTGCGCAGTGGTTCTGAGTATCACGTCCGCTCCACAAAAAAAATCTCCACAATAAAATACAATATCCAATGACAAACATTCCCGCCGGAAAAAAAATAATCCCAGGGATCACGAGATTTGCTTAAAAAAAAATAAAGCTCCACGTAACAATCACCATTGTCCGCACACAGGGGCGCTGTCGCCGTTACTGCCATGATCGCCTCTCTTGTCACAATCGGCATCATTAATATCAAGATGCGGCTGACGGAGCAGCTTCGACACTGCCGGACTCCTGACGCCAACAACCGTGATTTTTAACACCTCAACGTATTCACTATCTACTCCGGGTATCTCTCATCGTCACTACCGTGGTCCCGTCTCGTTGATATCACTTCGACCAAAATCCAACAGAGACATTTCTCTCGATGAACCTTCACCATCTCACTCATAACTCCAGTTGTAATAACAAGTGTTTGGTTGCAAAGGAATGGAAAAAAAAAAACAAAAAAAAAAAACAAAGATTAAAATTTCAGCAACGTGTACATGTCCAATATATACATAGTTGTGTGAAAGGTGGCAAAGAAACGTTCCTTATTTGCCGTTGGTAAGGAAAACGATTAGGCGGAAAGGAGGTAAGGCCGGAAGTTGACCGATATTTCTTGGGTTGATTAGCCAAGGTCACAGTTGCATCAGGAAATAAGCCTGGAGCTGATTAGTGAAGCCAAGTGGGTGTCGTTGGTGGGATTTGACGTACGCCTTTCTTCATGGTTGGAATCGACACTGAAGTGTTTGATGGGCCGGCGGCCTTGTGATGAGACCAATATGAAGCCCAACTGCCTGTCGTCGGTGAAGAGTGTTTTATATTTATCTTTTTTAGTTTAACAGCTAAAGGCTCCAAGGGACACTCTTTTTTGCAGGAATATACGTGATTGGCATTTTTGGATTTTTGCGGGGATTTGTTTTGTGAACTGGATGTGATGCTCGGAGCCCCTGCGCGGAAGACTTTTTTTTTATTTTGTGTTTCTTTGTGTTTTGCTTTGTTAGCGCTCACATGCTGCAGACATATCTGTTGAAATGTATTTGTGAATTAGAAAGAGCAGAACAGGGGCTTAATAATTTTTTCGATGCCTGGGCTGGGGTCATATAGAATCAGTGAATTTAATCGAGATAATTTTCAATCCAAATGATTTTAATCAAAAGAATTCACATAAAAATGATTTAACCGAAAGAACTTTTAAATCCAAGCCATTTAATTGAAACTTAATTGAAATTTAATTAAAACCTAATTGAAATTTAATTGAAACTTAATTGAAATTTAATTGAAACCATTTTTAATCACAATGTTATTTAACTTTCATGACTTTTAATCGAAATTAATTTAACCAAAACGCCTTTTACTCGATATGACTTCTAAGTGATATGAAACTTAATCGAAACAACTTTTAATCTTAGCGGTTATAATCGAAACAATTTTAATCGAATTGATATTTAATAAAAAAAACAAAACAATATTGAATGTGAAAGACTTTTGAATAAAATTAATATAATCGAAGTGAGTTTTAATCGAAACAACTTTTAATGACTATTAGTCGACATGATTCAAATTAAAACTACTTCTGGTCGAAACGAATTATAATCGAAATGACTTTTGAGTCGACTCTTAAACGAAATCTGCGGCGTGGTGAGATGGACAACGGCTCGGAATGTGAAAACGGAGAGATGAGTTCGAATTCCAGTCGGGTTCTTTTCATTCGCTTACACGCAAATAATCTTGAGAAAGGTATAAATCCATCTCTTCTTTCCTTCCTCAGCTATGGACTTGAATAGCAGGACAGACGGGAACCTATAGCCTTAATTGGTCACCAGTCGACCGCAGAATGAAACGGCAACCTACTGATACTGCGGGAAAATCTTCTGACTAGTTAGACATTAATCAAAAGAGACATGATCGCCGAAAAGTGTATCACGTATGCCACTTAACTGACTGAATGTTTAATCGAAATGCCTTTTTATCGAAACGATTTATTAGAAATAACATTGTTATTATTATTATTATTTAAATTGAATCGCTATTAATTAAACTGATTTTCATTTAATTTATATGGTCCGTTGCCCCTGCTATTTACCTTGAGCTCCTTGATAAAATCCAAAGAAGAATCAGCAATATTATTGGTCCTGATCTGGCATCTCGGCTTCAGTCACTTTCCCACCGCCATAAGGTTGCCTTTCTATGTTTTTTCTATGAATATTTTCATGGCAAGTGTTCGGATGAACTAATCGCCATCGTACCTAGAATTTTTGAATTTAAGGACAGCACTAGACTAGCATCAAGATCTCATCAATTTACAGTTGAGTTGGCTGGACGTAACTGTAAATTCCATGCTAACGGTTTCTTTATTCGCACTTCTCGCTTGTGGAACCCCCCTCCGTCCACATGCTTTCCGGCAAACTTTAATCTGCAAAAATGTAAATGCAATGTCAATCGCTATTTACTGTCCCCCTGATTACTCTTTTCCCTTCCCGCTCATTATTAATGTTTCTGTTCCTAATTCTTCCATATCCGGTCACCCCTTGTATCTTAATGACTTTGCTAGCTTGCACTGGGTGATACTGTTTAAAAAAATCATTTTCATTCGAAGTGTTTTTAACTTAAAACGAATTTAATTGAAATTATTTGATTGAAATTACCAATAAATTTGAAATATTTTTAAAACGATAGACATTTAATTGAAACAACACGTAATCGATATGAATTTATCGAAATGATTTTATACGAAATAATTATTAATTGAATTAAAATGTAATCGAACTATCTTTAATCTCGCTGATTTTTAATCGATTCGGCTTTAATCGATTTGGTTTTAATCGAAATAACATTGTAATTAAATCCTAATAGAAAGAATTTTAATCAGAGTAAATTAAACGAAAGGACTTTGATATAATATGTTTTAGTCAAAACGACTTCCAACTGAAACGCCATTTCATCAAAATTACTATTATTTTAAAAACAAAATTTGTCTATATTTCTGAGGTATTATGTACATTATTTACATTATTCAGACTATTGTCCTCATCTTTGTCGCCATATTTATCACAACGTTTCGGCCGTTGTACGCTCCGGCCTTCTTCAGGTGGTTGGAATGTCGAACTGAACCTTTTATTTCGCTCACTGGGTTAGACTGTTCTAGTTCCACGTGCCATGTTTTTGATGGATGTCAGTTATCAGTTATCTCCTGCTAAAAAGCTTCTGAGAAAAGCAACCATAACAACAAAGTCGCAATATGAGCTCTGGTAAAAACATAAAATGATAACAGAAAAATTGCAATATGAGCACTGGTAAAAATTGTTGCTGAAGACATTAGGTTTATAATACCCAGAAATTCCTACCCAGATGTCCTCAATGGATAAAGGCGTTGGTTAGATCCAGTAACAGGACTCAAAAGAGTGTGAGTTCAATACCCGGTTAAGGCAGTGGAGAACTTTCAGAGTGGAATTAACAGGAGATAACTGATAACTGACATCCATCAAAACATGGCACGTGAAACTAGAACAGTCTACCCCAGTGAGTGAAATAAAGGGTTCAGTTCGAAATTCCAACCACTAGAAGAAGGCCGGAGCGTACAACGGCCGAAACGTTGTGATAAATATGGCGCCAAAATTAGGACATTAGTCCGAATAATGTTAAAAATTTTTATCAATTTTTTTTATTCATCATTGTATCGCTCCATACAAATCAGCATAGCCACAAGGACATCAGGAGTTACAGGGATTGGAAGAATTAGGGAAAAGAATTTATAATAATTAATAATGAGCGGGAAGAGGAAAGAGTAATCAGGAAGACAGCAGATAGCAATTGACATTGCATTTAAATTTTTACAGATTGAAGTTGGCTGGAAAGCATGGAACTGGAAGGGGGTTCCACAAGGGGGAAGTGCGAGAAAAGAAACTGTTAGCATAGAATTTACAGTTACATCTAGCCAGCTCAACTGTAAAAGGATAAGATCTCGACGCCAGTCTAGTACAACGCTTAAAATCATAAAGTCTAGGTACGATAATGAAGAGCTCATCTGAACAATTACCATGAAAGTTTTTATAGAAAAGACATACAAAGGTAACCTTACAGCGGTGGGAGGGTGATTGAAGCTGAGCCATCAGATCAGGACCGATAATATTGCAGATTATTCATTGGATCTTGCTGCCACATCTGGTCTGGGACATCTATGTATCTAGAGATTCTTGCCAAAATCCAAAGACAAATTTCAAAAAAACAAAAAAACTCACCCTATCCAAGGCAGTAAAGCCACTAAGACAAAAGGGGCTACAGAGTGTGGAAGAATTGGGAACAGAAACATTAATAATCAGAAGGAAGAAGAAAGAGTAATCAAAAGGACAATAGATAGCGATTGACATTGCATTTAAATTTTTGAAGATTAAAGTTGGCTGGAAAGTATGGAGCCAGAAGGGAGTCCTATGAGGAAGAAGTGCGAGGAAAGACACTGTTAGCATAGAACTTACAGCTACATCTAGCCATCTTAACTGAAAATTGATGACATCTTGGTGCTAGAATATCTTTAATTAATATTCCTAATGACTTTTTCTGATCTTCCTTTAGTAATTTTTATGTATTTTTTCTTAATATAATTTAAAAAAATCTTATTTGTAAAATATATTTTAAAATTTTCTTTTCAATATCTTTTAAAGAAAATACAATATCTTTCAAAGTGAAACACAATATCTTTCAAAACAAAACACAATATCTTTCAAAATAAAACACAATATCGTTTAAACCAAAACACAATATCTTTCAAAACAAAACACAATCTTTTAAACCAAAACACAATATCTTTCAAAACAAAACACAATATCTTTCAAAACAAAACACAATATCTTTCAAAATAAAACACAATATCTTTCAAAATAAAACACAATATCTTTTAAAACAAAAAACAAAAAGAATATTTCAAATGCTCGCGCATCTAATTCAGCGTAAAATGTTTCATGGAATGTTACATTTTGGATTTATTCTTTTCATTAGTTATTCGTTATTGCTTAACCTGGCCGTGTTACCCACAGGAAAACGAAAAAAAAAATGATGGTACACTACGCTAGCACTCAATTTTTTAAACATTCAATTAGTTAATCTCAGAATGGACAAACATTTACATGTAATGTAAACGATTTTTTACCAAGGAAACACTTAGAAAAATATTCCCAATTGTTTTAATTAAGAAAATACTCATAAGCATCGATGACAGCCCGACAACACTTTCACTAGAGCTGACATATCACTTATCAAAAACTTCTGCCATAAGAACGCATATTACAAGAGGCCATCATATTGTTAGAAGCTTTAGACAGATACTTACGAAGAAAAAAATATGAAACATGAGGATATACAATATAAATTACAAAATTATACTACAAGCATTTAAAGCAGTAGTTCCAAACCGATTTTGAACTATGCCCCAGTTTGGATTTTTCTAAAATTCTGGTGCCCCCTCCTGTAATATTTAATTCTTACATATTCAAAAATTTGCTGCTATTCACTTGAAGGAAGCTTAAAAGGCCATTAACTTGCTCTGTAAACAAGCCTCCAAAAACCATGGCGTCCATGAAAGAAAAAAAAATTAAAAAAACAGAAAGACAGTTAAATATATATAGTTTCAAAACATACAATAGAGAAGTTAAAGGAAAAAATATAAAATATTTGAATGAAAGTTTATTCTGTAATATACTTTGATCATTTTAATCATGAAATAATAATTCAAAATGAAATTTGAGCTCACTAGAATATAATTCACTGTTAATAACCCATTCTCGTTGGCATAGTAAACAAAAGAGTGCACATCCTACGCATGCCCCACCAAAATAGTACAATGCCTCACCGGTGGGGCATGTACCTCACATTGGGAATCATTGATTTAAAGTCATAATCCTTCTCCTTTCACAGAAGAAGCATGTTAAATGCAATGTATTTTAATCAAAGAACTGATCAAAGGTGAATTAATTATATTTATGAATTAATATATACAATGTAAATTTCGATTACCTTACAAAGAGACTTAGCGATGCTGTACCAGTAAATGGTGTCATCATGACAGTCAAAATATGATTCCAATCTATGAATATTCTAAATACCAAAAGCTATGAAGAAAAACCAATTCCAAAGTTTGCATCAATTTCTAAATAATAGCATATAACATATAATGCCAACTCTGCAAAATTATCAATACTATTACATATTCATTTTGTACCAATCTCTGCTTGTTCCTATCTCTTTCTATCTATCTATCTATCTATCTATCTATCTATCTATCTATCTCATTCTCTTCATATCTATCTATCTTCCAGTCTGTTTTCTGTCAATCTATCTATCTATCTATCTATCTATCTATCTATCTATCTTGTCAGTTTCTTTTTCTATGCCAATCTGTTCATATTTGACTCTTTGTCTTTCACAGCCTATCTATCTATCTATCTATCTATCTATCTATCTATCTATCTAGTTTTGTCAGTCTGTTCCTTTCTACCTATCTATTTTGTCAGTTTATTTTTATCTATATCAATCTGTTCATATTTGACTCTTTGTCTTTCACAGCCTATCTATCTATCTATCTATCTATCTATCTATCTATCTATCTAAATAGATAAATAAATGGATAAGTTTTACATTGTACAAGAACACATGTATGTTCAAATACATGAAATATAAACATCATTCAAAAGACATTCCGTAATTTACCAATTTAATTATCAGTGTAAAGCTAACTACATGAATGGACATTTTTTTGTTTCTAACAAAATTCTCTTGGTACTTAATACTCTGTACCAGAAAACGAATTTACGAGTTTCAAACACAGAACATGATAGCTCAGCCAATTACACATGTTCCACTTACGCTTGTTGCTTGTATTCAAAGACCTCATTTACACTATTGGTGCAAAGTCGATATTCTACCGACGCATCCAAACTTATGTGAGTCTACGTTAACCTAATGTAAGATTTAGAAATATCGAGAGTTATTTTAATATAACCTATTCTTATACGTTATTTATATAGACACAAATATTTAAGTAAATGCTCTGTTTTATAATAAACACTATGAACAATATTTACCGGTCTGAATGTCCGAGAAATGTTCATAGAAAATATTCGTCCTTCGACGGGAATCGAACTTGTATCCTATACGGAACCGTCATATAGCCTGACGTGCCTTAACTATTTCGGTCACAGAGGAGCGTTCGGTTAGCAAGGTCGAATTTACTGTCTTTAAACTACAATTTTCCATGAATCTCTCACGTACATTCATATCTGCTCATGGCGTATCCAAATGTAAACAAATGTCGTCACACATTATGAAATGGACAAAGTCCGACAATTCTTTTAAGACATTTTTATGTTTATACATTCTTTTTATAGATACAAATATTTAAGTTTAATGCTCTGTTTATAATTAACATTATTAAACAACATTTGCCAACATTGTCCGAGAAATTTCATAGAAAAATGCGTTGTTAATACTGTTTATTATAAACAGAGCATTTACTTAAATATTTTTGTCTATATAAATCAAGTATAACAATAAAATTATATTAAAATAATTGTCGGACTTAGTCCATTTCATAATATATGACGTCATTTATTTACGTTGATACACTTCAAGCAGATATGGACGTTCGAGGGAAATCATGGGAAATTTGTAGTTTAAAAGCAGTCAAATCGACCTTGCTAAACAGACGCTTACATCGTAGCTAAACTGGCATAGAACGTCAGGCAAATGACGTTTCTGTGTAGGGGACAGGTTCGATTCCTGGCGGAGGTCGCATATTTTCTATGAGATTTCTCGGACATTCAGGCCGGTAAATGTTGTTAATACTGTTTATTATAAACAGAGCATTTACTTAAATATCTGCGTCTATATAAATAACAATAAAATATAACAAAATAATTGTCGGACCATTGTTTCGACCATTGTACGCTCCGGCCTAATTCAGGAAATTGGAATTTCGAACTGAACTCTTTATTTCGTCCACCGGGGTTGGCAATGAAGATAAAGATAACAGTCCGAATAAAGTAAATAATGCAAGTAATCCTAATACCTCATCTCAGAGATATAGAGGCCGAAACGTTGTGAATATGGTAATGAAGATGAGGATAACAGTCTGAATAATGTAAATAATGCAAGTAATCATAATACCTCATCTCAGGGATATAGAGGCCGAAACGTTGTGAATATGACAATGAAAATGAGGATAACAGTCCGAATAATGTAAATAATGCAAGGAATCATAATACCTCTTCTCAGAGATATAGAGGCCGAAACGTCGTGCATATGGCAATGAAGATGAGGAGAATAGTCCGAATAATGTAAATAATGCAAGGAATCATAATACCTCTTCTCAGAGATATAGAGGCCGAAACGTTGTGAATATGGCAATGAAGATGAGGATAACAGTCTGAATAATGTAAATAATGCAAGTAATCATAATATCTCATCTCAGGGATATAGAGGCCGAAACGTTGTTAATATGGCAATGAAGATGAGGATAACAGTCCGAATAATGTAAATAATGCAAGTAATCATAATACCTCATCTCAGAGATATAGAGGCCGAAACGTTGTGAATATGGCAATGAAGATGAGGATAACAGTGAATGGAAATAATGGAAGTTAAAGGTTGGTAAGCCATAAGAAATAAACTAATCAAACAATGGAATGCTGATTTTCAAGAACAGAAATAAACACCAGTTTTAATTTGGAACATGACTAGATACTCATTTTATTTCAGTGTCTGAATGGTCATTATCTATGTCTATATATGCATGTTGACATCAGTGTTAGTACGTTGATACTTACCTATGTCTCTCTAGTTATCCATGTCCCCGATTAAATAAATATACATTGTAAAGTTATTTTAGGCGCAAGTTAACGTTGCTAGGAGGAAGATTGTGTAGCGTTAATCAGCCATATAGAAAATGTCAGACTACTTTCAAAAGCATAACTCGAAACGGTTGCCTTTGCCTCGGCTCGAACAGCGTTGGCGCTCTTCGGTAACAGGCGAAGGTTTTTAACCACAAACCAAATGCGGAGATTGCCGTCTAGAAGAAGCTATCTCGCATTTGCCGTCAAATGAAGCCGCTTCAATCCATTAAATAGGCTTTTATATTCACAAGTACGTAAGTAATTCCACGTCAACACACACACACACACTGCCTAATTCGATGGCATTTATTGCAGAGGTTTTATGGTTATTTGTTTTTCTTCTTGTCTCCCTCTCTTATTGTATTGACTAATCGCATTAAAATAGCTTTCAGATCATTTTGTTGGGGGCGGGGACATTTGTAGAGAAGGAATGAAACATCGTTTATTGGTTGCGTTGTCAAGTTGAATTTATTTCGGTTTTAACGCCTCGATTTCTCTTCATGGATCAGTTTTCCTCTTGAAAGAAAATTCAACCAAAGAGTAATAATCAGCCTGATGCCAAAACCGATTTCTTCATGAGAAGCAAAAGAATATCTTACAAAATATAATTAGCGACTCATAGAAAAAAAAATGGAGTTTTATACCACTTAGACATTTTCCAAAACTTAAGGGACCGCTTTAATCTATGTATATCAAACAATTCATATGCATGTAATATATATATATATGTGTGTGTGTGAGTGTGTGAGTGTGTATGTGTGAAAATATATAGAAAATAGGAAATTACTCGTTAAGTAAATAGTCCGAAGCTCTTTAGTATTTTTGTTTTTATTTAAAAAAAACAAACAAACCGGGAGCCATACAAGCGAAAACAGTGAGCTAAAAGCGAAATTTTTGGAATTTCTAAAAATTTCGCTTGAAGATGTAACAGAGCTTGATACATTAAATTCAATTTAATTCTAATGATTATATTGAAGCTTTCAGCTCTTGCTTTTGAAACATGAGAACTCTGATGTAGCGGAGGAATGATATTTTTAAATAAATAAATATATATATATATATATATATATATATAGAGAGAGAGAGAGAGAGAGAGAGAGAGACAGATAGGTAGATAGATAGATAGAGAGAGAGAGACAGTGGGGGCGAAAATATTAGTGGTCAATATATATATATATATATATATATATATATATATATATATATATATATATATCAAGAGGATAGAATCAAGGTAGAGCTCGGTGCCCAGAGAGAGCAAAAATATAATATATTATAAAAAGGCTCACTCAAATACTAATATTCCATTGTTAAAATTTATTATATTGGAATCGTAATACCGATACAATTCATCAGACATACAAATTTAAAAATATATATATATATATATATATATATATATATATATATATATATATATAAACAGCGGTCTGCAATGGCAGGTATAAAGTCTATATATATATATATATATATATATATATATATATATATATATATATATAGAGAGAGAGAGAGAGAGAGATTGATAGATAGATAGATAGATAGATAGATATTATTATATATCTAAATATATAAAAATTTCAAGAGGATAGAATTCAGGAGAGCTCAATGTACAAGACTGATCAATAATATACTAGAAAAGACTCAAACACTAAAATTCAATGGTTATAATTTATTACACTGGAATCTTAATCACGATCAATTCATCAGACCTACAAATTCATATTTTCCGATTTCTTTTTGAATTTGTAGTTCTGATGAATTGGATGTAATAAATATAATAAATTATATATATATATATATATATATATATATATATATATATATATATAATCTACCTAATTAGTTTCATGCCTATCTATCTATCTATCTATCTATCTATCTATCTATCTATCTATCTATCTTGCTTTGTTGATTCATATCTATCTATCTATCTATCTATCTATCTGTCTGTCTATCAAATATAAACCAGAAGAAAGATGCCCTGCTATTATACGAGTAAGGATTTATAAAATGTTCATTCGATTACATGAATTATGGACCAAAACCCACTTGAGAATTGGCCAGTTCTTGCCAATTTTCAAAAAATGTTCTCAATACATAAAGTGTATAAGCAATTCTCAAAAAGTTTTTTTTAAAAAAAAAATATACAACGGCTACTCCTGTGTAACCTTTGTGAACTCCGGGATTATTTCGCTATTTTTCCGCTTTTGCAGGAGGACGTGGTGTATTGCTTAGTTAAGGGCAAAAGATGGAGTTTAGTCGCTTCAATTAACATTCGGTTACTAAATATATAGCGTTAAATCCGACGAGGACCGAGTTACTTACAATATTAATTTCTTATTTTTAAAAATGTCTCCAGCAAATCGACCTCTAAGCAGCACTCTAGAAACTATAATGGCAAATCAGTAAGATCGTGTAGCTTTCTTTTTGTTTTCTTTATGACAGTTATAGTGTGTTCGTATCGTAAATATCGAAACGAAACACGATTATCTGTAATTTTAGCGAATAATAATGACTGACATGAATCTATGTTTAAGGAGCTGGATTTTCCCAATGACAAAACACAGAGCCATTGAAAAACCTCATGACCAAAGTCAAGAAGTAAAAGTTGAAATAGTATAGACAGCTCATAAAAAGCCAACAATATTTTCACTGTAATCCTACAACGTAGTACTTAAAGCAAAAGAAAACAAAAGAAAAAATGAACGACTTTCCGATAACGCCAATGATTCGATTGGGAGATTATTTACAGATACTCATATTGGAATGCAACAGCGAAATAAGCACTTAGTAAGGCTGTTCAGTTCTAAGATCTTAGCTGCTGAACTCTAGTACGTCGTAAAATGATGGCAGGTTATATCTATCTATCTATCTATCTGTATATATATATATATATATATATATATATATATGTCGAAAAAATATATTCCGATTTCATTTTGAATTTGTAGGTCTGATGAATTGGATCGTGATTACGATTCCAATGTAATAAATTATAACCATGGAATATTAGTGTTTGAGCCTTTTATATTATATTCTTACTCTGTCCTGGACAATGAGTTCTACCTAGATTCTATCCTTTTGGGAATTTATGTAAATATATATATATATATATATATATATATATTGATCACTAATATTATCTCTCTTTCTCTCTCTCTCTCTCTCTCTCTCTCTCCATATATATATATATATATATATATATATATATATATATATATATATATATATATAATGCATAAAAACTACTAAGACATATCATTCTATTAATTGAACTATGTACTTAGTTCATGTCACGTTAACTGGAAAACACTTACAACAAAAGAATTCGAAGATTTAGCAAATTAAAAAATTCATGTAAAATTATTCTCACTTGACATATTTGAACTTTAGCGTTGCGACTTGTACGTTCCAATATTATATAACCGTTAATAAAGAACGCATTCTTAAAAAAAACATCTTTCGGTCTACAACACATTTATTTCGCCTTCGAGTTTTGATTTTAAAGGAAAAAATTACAGCCAGATGATGAGGACATGAAGTTCTTGAAAGTACTAGCTCTAAAAATACACCAGATCCATCTGACAACAATTTTATACATAAGGATCGCATCATTCTGTGGATTGTTAGTAGGTTAATGCTTATATTAAGTATGTTAGCGAAGAGATTTCGCCATTAATTGAATTAATATTGATAATTGATTCATTGTATGATTATATCTTTATAATATAAAATATATGCTGACTAATATAATTATGATATAATATATATTTATATTGACGACTAATATTATTAATATATATATATATATATATATATATATATATATATATATATATATATATATATCCCGTAATATTATATGTATTTCAATTTATAATTAGTATTATAATAATAATATTATTATAATATAAAAGAGGATAATAATTCAAAAGAGAGTCGAATGTAAGAACAAAGGAATACAATAATGCATACAAAATCCTTAAAAATCATATTTGGTTATAATTTATTTCGTGGACTTTTACATTCCCTCCCTCTCTCTCTCTCTCTCTCTCTCTCTCTCTCTCTCTCTCTCTCTATATATATATATATATATATATATATATATATATATATATATATATATATATATATATAAATATATATGTGTGTGTGTGTGTGTACATTCTTCACTATATATATATATATATGTATATATCATACTTATTATAAAACCCAGGTTGTGTGTATGTGTCTGTTCGTTTACGTATTGGATCGGATTTCATACATTTTTCCACCGATTTCAACAAAACTTCACAGGACTACGGAAAATTACCTTGCGGTGGTTCTGACAGCACCAAAAATTGGAAAAAATACAATTGTTTTTGCACGAAATCAATTTGAAAACACGATTAAGAGGCATGAAAGGGGGACAACTCATATCGAGTTTACTTATTATAAAACCCAGGTTGTTTGTGTGTGTGTTCGTTTATATATGGGATCGGATTTCCTACATTTTTCAACCGATTTCAACAAAACTTCATTTTTTTTGGTAGGTAGTGTTTCTTATTGTCTTGTACACTTTTTTCTTTATTTTTACATTCAGAATGCTTTAAAAATTCCATTTACAAGACAATTGTTTATAATAAAATTCCATTCAATCGGTAGACTCATAACGATTGAAAACAATGTTTTTGTTTGAGTTTGGGTTTGACCAATTTGTAAAAAAAAAAAAAAAAAAAATAATTAAGACATGCGTGTCCGTCAACCTTAAACAATAATCTTTGTCAATTTAATTTTTCAGTCTTTATGATGGTCGATACTTGATTTATCTCTTTTACTTGTACTGTTACATCCCCGGGCATCGCCGGGCTCTACTGCTAGTTTATATATAAAATCTCCCTAATTAATTTAATGCCTATCTATCTATCTATTTATCTATCTATCTATCTGTCTGTCTGTCTGTGCATTCACTCTAAGACCAGATTCTGGGGCTGGTGATGAGGATAAAGGCCTGACAGGAAAAGCAACGATCTCGCTCATTGCCATTGTATCTACAAGGTACGAATATGTATCTTTCAAATGAAAATTACAGATAATCTCATATCGACTGGCCTGTTCGGGCTTTTGATATTTGCACGTGAAAAGCTAGTGTACGGCTTTTGTGCCATGCGGTTAGAAAGCGTAGACGCGAAATATCTTTGCCGCATGGTAATTGAAAAAGCCAGAGTGAAGAGAGGGAATAAAGAAAGATGAGACTTGTCAAATGGCACCGGACTTGCCATGACCACGACTGGGCGCTTCAGCGTGGCGAGGGACAGGTCGGGATATCTTTGCGCTTGGACATGGCTCCTTTTTAGCGCTGAGAATGTTATGGACTTCGATACGGTAGACGATAACAGAAGCCATGTGTGGATGACAGAAACATCGTGGTGGACGAAATGACATACACAATAAGCCAGATAATACACCATCAAGAACTTTTGTTAATAACACACGAGCCCCCCCCCCCGCTCGCGCACACACACATATCTATCTATCTATCTATATATATATATATATATATATAATTTAATTTAATGTATATATATTTTATATTATATACAATTATCATATATTATATATATTATTATTATATATTATATACGAAATTATTTCTGAGTTTACCGTCATGTTTTATACATTCGTGTGTTGAGTTGTACGCAATTTTATGTATATATATATATATATATATAATTTAATTTTATATATATATATATATATATATATATATATGTGTGTGTGTGTGTGTGTGTGTGTGTAGATAATATTAGTGGAAAAAATACATATATATGCAAAATATATAAATACCCATACATGTATATTTTCAGAAAAAATTTTTTCCAAGAGGAAGGATCCAGGTAGAACTCAATGTCTAGGACAGAGTAAGGATATAATAAAAAGGCTTAAACACTAATATTCCATGGTCATAATTTATTCCATTGGAATCGTAAATACGATCCAATTCATCAGACCTACAAATTCAAAAAGAAAACAGTAAAAAAAACAACACCGGAAATTAAAACAGAATTTAAGAGAGAGTGTAAGTATGAGGATGAGGGAGATTAAACCTTAACAGAGAGAATTTTAGGAGAGGTGAGTGGAAGGGGTTTAATTAAGAGAAAAATGAATGTTGACGGATGTCTAATGCATAAAGATACATTTCGTGGTGACATACACAAACCATACCCCTTCCACCTATCTCTCCTAAAATTCTATATACCCAGCATAATTGCAGTATAAACCATTGGCGGACTTTGTGGGTATTGAATAAACACAAATGTGCCTCAGCAGACGTCAGCAGTAGCGATTGGCTAGTAACCCTAGCAGGCACACATACCCGGACACGAGCGGTCAGTCATTACTTACTTCTACAATTCAATACTATATATATATATATATATATATATATATATATATATATATATATATATATATATAGTGCAACGTTGGTTCTCAATGCCTCGGTTATAGAACAAAATTTTGTTTCTTGTGCAACAAACCGAGTTAACCTGAACGAAATTATTTCTGAGTTTACCGCCATGTTGTATACATTCGTGTATTTGTGTTGTACGCAATTTTATTGTACTGTGACTTTTTTCTCCACATTGATTTCTTTTGGAAAAATAGTTTCGGTTTACGCTATTTTCCGGTTACGAACGGCCTTCAGAAACGAATCAAATTCGTGAACCGTGGTTTCATTACACACACACACACACACACACACACACACACACACACACACACACACACACATATATATATATATATATATATATATATATATATATAGTGTGTGTGTGTCTGAAATACAATTTTTAATATTTTTTATTTTTTTTTATATATATATATATATATATATATATATATATATATATATCCGATGCAATGTGAACGAAAGTAATATATAAATTCCAACGTTCACAGCATCAATCCAAAAGAGGGGTCGATATCGATAGTAGAGCGATAATTATTTATTATAATTTTATCATATAGGCAAAAACAGTTTATTCACTACAAAGATGCAACTTCGTTTCGGTGCATTTCAATTGCACCTCGACTGGTGAGAATCAAAAATGGTGATGGACAATTGTGCTTGAAAGCAAGCCGTATGTGAAACGTCACTTCCTTTTTTCCATTTGTTTGACAAAAAATATACATAAAACAAAATGGTGTCGGAAGAAGAACAGGAGACAAGAGGAAAAACATTACTTAGCCGACGTTTTTTATCCACCGATGGACTTTGTCAAGGGAAATGATCACACAAAGGTGAAGACAATAGAAATGTTCCTACTAGACCGACACACATACAACATTACGAATACATATTACCATTATTGTCTTGATAAAATCCCACAGAGGCCGAAACACGTATAGTTTTTCCTCTTCTCTCTTATTCATTTTGTCTCTTTTACAGATACACTCCATCTGAGAATATTTTCACACATATTCTCATTGGTCAGTCATTAAAACCGTAGATACTTCTATACGTATGTAAGCTTGTATAGATTCTAGTATGTCTAAGCGGGCATCGAATGGCAATGTGTATTCTTAATTTCGTATGTGTGTCTCTCTAATGTCTTTACGTTCAGCCGGCGCAGTCGGATCGCACTCCATTTAATCTGGGATTGTTTTTATATCATTCAATTATGTTCCATGTGTGATACATAACAAGGTAGACCACTTGCCATCCAATTACTATTTATTTAAGGGGGCGGAGAAGAAGAGGATTAATAAGTTTCCTCAGGGTATTAACACGTAAGTGAATGTAATGGATTCGACTGGAATTCGAACTCGGCACTCCGATTCCTCAATCCGAGCCACTATCCATTATTCCAACGTTTAGTAGATATAATTTTTAAGAACGAATTCAAAGGAGAATGACAATGTAATGTAATGTTTTTTGAAGTGTGTTTATAGTTGGTAATATTAACGTTATTATTAAGCTGTCAAAGTATTTTTTTCCTTGAAAATTTATGTTCTTTTTAATTAGGGTAGTATTGCTGAAATGAAACTTATGACCCGCATTGTTCTGGTGCATACAATATGTATGTATATATGTATGTAAAGAAACGACAATATAAGCAATATGAAATGGACAAAGTCCGACAATTATTTTAACACATTTTTTATGTTTATACATTCTTTTTATAGATAAAAATATTTAAGTAAATGCTCTGTTTATAATAAACAACATTTACTGGCCTGAATATCCGAGAAATTTTCATAGAAAATATTCATTCTACGACAGAAATCGAACATGAATCCTATACAAAACCGTCATATAGCCTGACGTGCCTTCTACCGATTTGGCCAAAGAGGAGCTTTCGTTTAGCAAGGTCGATTTTACTGTCTTTAAACTACAATCTTCCATGAATCTCTCACGAACATCCATATCTGCTCATGGCGTATCCAAATGTAAACAAATGACGTCACATATGAAATGGAGAAAGACCGACAATTATTTTAAGACATTTTTATATGAGCAGATATGAATGTAGGTGAGAGATTCATGGAAGATTAAAGTTTAAATCGACCTTGCTTACCGAACGCTCCTCTGTGGCCGAAACGGTTAAGGCACGTTAGGCTATATGACGGTTCCATATAAGATACAGGTTCGATTTCTGTCGATCGACGACTATTTTCTATGAACATTTCTCGGATATTCAGGCCAGTAAATGTTGTTTAATACTGTTTATTATAAACAGACTTTTACTCAAATATTTGTATCTATAAAAAAAGAATGTATTAACATAAAAATGTCTTAAAATATAGGCAATCTAAATATATCTGCATGTAAAATATTTTTCTATGCCAAATACTGTATGTTTGTATGTGTAAAAAACACACGAACGACAGCCTTTAAATGTACGTGTACACAGATGAAAAATCTGACGGGCTAAAGCAGATGTTTTTACTCTTTGTTTTCCTGTCTTTTCAAAGTGCTGAGAAAAAGTGTTTATTTGCATGAGACGAACAGCAACAAAAAGTCATCTCGATTCATGATTTCCCAAATGGAGTCGCACATTTTTCTGTTCGACCCTCCCGCCATTGCCAAGCTGTTTCTTTTCGGGTCTATCGATTCTTCTTTCTCTTTAGAAGTTGGTAACTTTTTATTTTCCCCGCCTCAATAAACGGAGGGGAAGATCATATTCACTTTATTTTTTTCTTTTCTCTCATTTCTTTTTCGTCTTAAATCTGCCTTTCATAGGAAAAAATTTATTGGCTGTTTGATACAAAGCCAAAATCGACCACGCTATTTATTGACTACCATTTAATAAATGCACACACTCACACTTGCATATATATATATATATATATATATATATATATATATATATATATATATATATATATATATATATATATATATATATACACACACACACACACATATATATATATATATATATATATATATATATATATATATGTTATAAATTAACTGATTTAAAATATGGTTTCTTCGCTAGACAGGAATTACCATGTTTCAAAATCTGAAGCTAAAAACTTTAAATTTAATTATATAATTAAATTAAAAGCATTAATTCTGTTACATCTTCAACCGAATCAATTTATATTTATACTCTTTAAATTTACATTGAGCATTGTTTTGTAAAAATAAAGATATCAATAAGAACACCGGATTATATATGTTACTGTTCTTTCTTGTTATTATTATATATATATATATATATATATATATATATATATATATATATATATATATATATATATATTACCCTTTAATAAGTAAAATCTAATGATCCAAAGCCCTGTTAAAGGGGTTGTGGTGAAATAACTTATTACATAGAACCTTAAAATGGTCTGTTTTTATTCAAACATATCTGCTCTGAATTTACATTGAGCTCTCTGTATATCATCCTCCTTGGGTCTTCCCATACGGATTACCTAGTTTTGCATAAACTAAATATTAGCTCCTTATAAAATAAGTTGAGCTCTCTGTTGGATTACCTCCCATCGGATTACCATAAGGATCTAAACTTCCAGCCTAAAATGGATAAATTTACACCGGACTATTCACTCAAGAACATTTCTTATTCTGCAATTGAAAGTGAGTTTAAATAAATAATACGGAGGTAAACTTTAAATTGATAATTTAATTTAAATTGAAATATATTACCCTTTAATAAGTAAAGTCTAATGATTGTGGTGAAATAACTTATTACATGGAACCTTAAAGTTGTCTGTTTTTATTCAAATATATATATATGGATGTATATTATTCATACGTTATTTTCAGAGATACAAATATTTAAGTAAATGCTCTGTTTTATAATAAACAGTATTAAACAACATTTACCGGTCTGAATGTCCGAGAAATTTCATAGAAAATATGATTCCCCCAAAAGGAATCGACTCTGTATCCCACACGGAACCGTCATATAACCTGTCGTGCTATACTATTTAGCTACAGAGGAAGCGTCTTGTTAGCAAGGTCGAATTACTGCTTTTGAACAACAAATTTCCGATGATTTCTCTCGAACTCTTATATCTGCTCGAAGTCTATCTTAACGTAAACAAATGAAATTAATAACATGAGGTAATTTGGGATTTTATTATTTATCGTATATACATATACATACATACACACACAAACACACACACACACATATATATATATATTGGAAATGTGCATTAATAATGTTATTATTTTATATATATATATGTATATATATGTATATCTATCTATCTATCTATCTATATATATATATATGCTTTTCAAATATTTTTTCGGCAGACATTAATCCTTTAATATCGGATGAAACTACCTTAATGCATAATGATAAAATTCGGTCTGGAGGATTTTAAATTTAAGGTAAACCCTCACTAAAAAACTAAATGTACTAATAGATTTGTTAGCATAGTAGAAGCTACTTAAACTATAAGGAACAATGAAAATTACTAATTGTTAAACCCAGATGATCAATGTTTGAATTTCCGCTTAAAGAAAGTAGTTTGTCTCTTTGGGGTTCTACGAATCTACAACTTCTAGCTTCCATTTCATACCCGAATCCTAAGCAACAGTAATATTTGAAAGGTTTTAGGCGGTAAGATTTCTTACACCAAAAGAGTCGTAATTTTAAAGAAACTTTATTCAGTAAATGGACAATATCGTTATTATTATTATTATTATTGTTATTATCATTATTAATATTATCATTATCATTAGTGTTATTATCATTATTATTATTATTATTATCATTAACATTATTATTATCATTATCATTATTTTCATTATCATTATCATTATTATAATTATCATCATTATTATTATCATTATTATTATCATTATCATTATTGTTATTATCATTATCATTATTATTATTATTATCATTATTATTATTATTATCATCATTATTATTATTATTGAATATATGATCAAACCATTCAAGAACTGAAAGCCTTTCTGCCCCAGGTGAGCTAGTAAATTATTTTTGAAGAAAGCAAGCAACTTCCAATTTTAAGGTGATTCTTAGGAATCCAGAAGTTATACGCAACACACACATACACATACACACTCAGTCACAGACACACACACAGACACACACACACACACACACACACACACACACACATATATATATATATATATATGTATTATAATATTATAAATTAACTGATTTAAAATGTGGTTTCTTTGCTACACAGGAATTAGCATGTTTCAAAGACCGAAGCTAAAATCTTCAAATTTTAATTTTAATTTTAATTTTAATTTAATTATATAATTAAATTTGAAGTTTTTAGCTTCGGTTTTTGAAACATGGTAATTCCTGTATAGCGAAGAAACTATATTTTAAATCATTTAATTTATAATATTTATGCTCTGTAAATTTACATTGAGCACTGTTTTGTAAAAAAAAAAAATATCAATAAGAACACTGGATTATATATCCTACTGTTCTTTTTTTTTTATTATAATATATATATATATATATATATATATATATATATATATATATATATATATATAGAGAGAGAGAGAGAGAGACACAGAGAGAGAGAGAGAGAGAGAGAGAGAGAGAAAAGGTATATAAGAAAAGAGGGTATGGTAAAACCGATTCAAAGTCTACCACGTGACAACAGAGAATAAAAATAAATGGTAAAACCAATATGTCAAACCCCAAAAGGAAAAAAAAATGAAAAGTAAAAATAAACTGAGAAAAAAAAAATGTAAGCCAGACACTTACCTATACAGTACATGACAATGCTTTTGGCAAGGCACAAGAAATAAATACTCTACACAAAGGTCAGGTCGCTCGCAACCATGATTGTCGGGTGACCAGAACGATATATAAATATGGCAACATTTGTAGACACTACAAGCACAGTGCTCAATACAAGATATATTACATATTTACAAAAACAGCAAATATAAAATATATATGTAAAAACAGTAGGCATAAAGGTGGTTAATGTTACTGTGGCACAACTCTCAGGCGGTGAAAGCTGCAATATAAGACACATTAAATACACAGTTTTAATGAGTCTATATCATAATTCACACAAATATATAAAGCAAAAATCAAAACAAAAAACAAAAAAAAACGAAGGAATGATTCTTAAACGAAAAATTCCTTAATCTTTAATAACAAACACATTCATCAATAATATCTATATCTTCCAGCGTCTCGTATGCAAGAGTTTGTCATTGCTTGGAAATCTTCTATGTAAACATAAACAGAATATCATTATTGTTTAGTCCATGTACTGTTTAATATATTGTAATGTAATTGTCATCTTTGATAT
>CAHIKZ030005136.1:1722500-1727500 GCA_903632075.3 Acanthosepion pharaonis
ATCTTCAGACGTTCATAATGATGGACTACATCCGGCAACAAACCTCTGAGCAGGAGTTTGAAGGCTTTGAGGAGCGTGAAAGCACCTCTAACTTTTGTTGTTCCCAGGTCCAATTTTGACCTAGGGTAGTAACACCTGCTCGGGTCCTTGTTCGGGGCAAATATTACCCCCCGCCAAAAAAAAAAAAAAATCAACAGTACATTCTTATAAAAAAATGATCAAGAATTCATTTTTTATAGAAAAATGATAATGCAACTTTCAAAAATATAAAATCCACTTTTTATAGTAAAATTACCAGCAATACATTTTATGATCTACAATATATATATATATTAAAACATATGACTTTACTCTGAAAGTATAAATTATGTATAAATCTTTAGTTAAAAGCATAAAATCAGATTAAAAATATCTAAATTTCGGCATTAAATAACCCATAGTTGTTGATATGCTCTTAAACAAAATCAACCAACCAAACAACGAACATGAAAGAATTCTCTCATGACAGTCGCCTATTTAATATCCTACAATTTCTTAAAGAAATCAAACTCTATTCCAAAATATAACTTCAACAAAACTAGAACATAAAACATTCATCACCGCCTCTAGTAATCATGTCCACACAAAAATGTATATGCACAAAAGCAGAGTATCATCTACCAACTATTCAACTGTGAAAGCAGAATAACTTATATCACATTTTTATTCTTTAAAAGCTCTTAAGAAAATTACATTTTGGTATTAAACGACCAATAAGTTGTTAATATGCAGTTAAACAAAAATTCAATCAGTTAATCAATCTTCAGTCGTACACCACACTTGGTCAACTGTGGGTTGGTGAGGCTATTTAACCAAGAGTAAGTGTGGATTGGCGTTGACTCTGAGGAGTTCATCTGCCCTTAACAGCTCTTGCTCTTTTTAATTGCTGGGATTACACTCATCTTACTCATCAGATTAGTTGTGTTCGTTACGTGCAAATACCTCCAGCTATGGGCAAATAGCAGGAGAGGCTGGGTCCTTTCGCCTTGGGTGGGTAAGACGATAAACTACATCCGCGTCCTGGGTAAGACGATAAATTATATCCACGTGCTGGGTAAGACGATATACTACATCCGCGTCCTGGTTAAGACGATAAACTACATTCGCCGTCCTGGGTAAGACGATAAACTACAATTCTATATTTTAATCAATATATAAACTAACCCCTCACTTTATGGCCACTGTAGTTTCTATACATTTATATTTCAGAGAATGGAAATAAATCTAAAAAACATGTCTGTGCAGCTTATGAATATTTCAATGATTGATTAATTCGTTTTCTACGGCTTATCAGCCCTTTGCAGGTTATTTAAAGCCAGAAAATTATCTTTGGATTCTTAGATTTTTCTTTGAGATAATAATGGTTTAGTGATACAAGTCTTACTAATTAACCCATAGCTGGATGAGAGAAGGTGGATTTATACCTAATCAGAATTTGATAAACAAGCAAGAAATTATAATGTGAATATAAATTGGGGGACTAATTCTATATTACAATCAACATATAAACTGATCTCTCATTTTATGGCCACGGTAGTTTTCATACAATTCTATTCCAGAGAATGGAAATAAATCTAAAAGACATGTTTGTGTTGCTAAACAATATTTCAGTGAATGAGTGATTGTTCCGTTTTTTACGGTTTATCAACCCTTTGCAGGTTATTTAAAGCCAGAAAATATTTTTAGATTCTAAGATTTTTTTGGTTTAGTAATTCACTTCTTACTATTTAATACATAGCTGGTGGGAAGAAGAGGTGGATTCATCTTTCCAAAGGATATTTGAGCGTAAGTGAATACAACGAACCCGATGGGAATTGGAACTCAGCACTCGAATTAACGTTTCTGAACTACTATCCATTGCACCATCCGCACATCCAAGCTTACAGCACCTAGTATTCCCAAGCGGTCACCCATCTAGGTATTGACCAGATAGATGTTGCTTAACTTCGATAATCGTACAAGAATCGGTATTTCACTGTGATGTGGACGAAAGCCTTGTCCCATTGGGATTTCTGGGGTCGTATCTGGTTCTAAACTGCACCAAATATGGAAATACTTTCTTAGATCATTAAAGGCGAGCTCATATCGACTCTACCCCTCAGTGGGTTCTGTCTTGTCTCTTGAGGGCGTGGTCTACATTCATGGCCGTGTCAGTCTTTATCTTCGCTTGTCTAGTATAGGTGACAGCATCATGAATAAAGTTTCCGAGCCAGATTTTCAGGACAGCGCGGATCTCTTCGTAGATGAGATATATTTCACACCAACGTTGCGGGCGAATACTGGATTGCTGATACCCTGGGCATTATCACTGAACAATTTACGATAAAGCTTAGCGTCATTCTATTTCTACAAATACAGCTTCTCATAGAACGACAGTTAGAAAGCAAGTTATTCCAGATACGAAGTATTGATTGCTAAAAACCCATCTCTCCAAAATTATGTTGCATCAGAAAAATTCGTTTTCTTCTGATTGGCCCATTAATATGACTCCGTAACCAACCAAATGATGCATAATCTCTCAAAACTTTAATTTCTAATTGTATTTTGCTCCCCATATAGGATTGACAACAGCTCTAAAGAGCAGAGTTTTCACCTGAAATTTTTGTTCTATAATATTATATCTATGTGATATCTTGAAAGGCGTCAAAATAAGTGCATTGACAAAAAAAAAAAAAAAAAAAAAAAAGGAAAGAATTATAAACTAGAAAAATGGTACTTGCTAATTATTATTTACATACTTCGGACTGTTATCCTCATTTTCATTGCCATATTCACAAAGTTTCGACTGTTGTAGGCCCGGCCTTCTTCCTGAAGAATGCATGGACCACTGTATGAAGACGTTGGTTAGAGCCAGTGACTAAACACAAAGAGTCGTGAATTCAATACCAGGCCACGGCAGTGGTGAACCAAAAACAATGAGAGTTGATTTAAAGGGAAATAACCGAGACATAAGGAAGAGGCATGTCACGTGGAACTACCCCGGTGGACGAAGTGCAGGGTTTGGTTCAAAATTCTAATCACCCGAAGAAGGCCGGAGCGTAAAACTGCCGAAACTGCATTAAAGAGTTGTGTCATCAACATAGATATCATGTCAAGAACTGAGGACATCTTGAAGGTCATTGATGAAAATGAGGAACAAAATAGATCGAAGAATAATGGTTTAGTCATTTTTTTAAATCTCAATTCAATAATGGTTTAGTAATTTTTATTAATCTCAATTAAAGGTCTCCCCCCTTAGAAAGTATGTGCTGAATATATATATATATATATATATATATATATGAAGAAATATAGTCTTAAGGTGTACTATATTTATGGGATAAAGTGGTCAATGTCAGAGATAGAGCATGTGTAAATATTTACATACACACACACACACACACACACATATATATATATATATATATATATATATATATATATATATATATATATATATATATATATATATATATATATAAGGGTGTCTATAGAGTTCAGATGTACTTTAAAAAATTATAACTTTATTTGTATTTGCGATAGAAATAATTTGTAAAAAGGATTAGAAAGAAGTAAATCTATATTTTTTAAGGTTTTATTGAAATTTTATTTAAGTTTCCACATGTCCTCCATCATTAGCAATACAAAGGCTAATATGATTTTGCCGTACATGGAAAACATTTGCCAACTGATTTACAGTAATGCCTGAAATCACATTAGTTATTTTAGCTATACGTAAAACTAGGTACATTAAACTTTATAACATTTTTTACAGATTATTTCTATCTCAAATACAAATAAAGTTATAAATATTTTAAAGTGCACATAAATTTTATGGACACCCTGTATATATATATATATATATATATATATATATATATATATATATATATATATAAATTGATAATTGGTAGGGATAATTCCAGGGAGAACATTAATAACAGAGCAATATAATAATAATAATACGTCAAGAAAATCCTTAAACATCCATCTTGGATAGTATTATCTTTATTATTTTTATCTTTATTAATATTTTTTAAAAATTGTTTTTTATTTCTTGATTTCTTGATTTAATTATTTAATTTATTTTTATATGATTTCATTTATTCATTCTATTTACTTTACTTTATTGATGTCGGAGATTATATGAATTATTATTATTATTATTAATTTAAAATATAATTTAAAATATATTAGATATATTGCTGTATCTCTTATACTTCTGCTTAACTTGTTCAGCCCTTTGAGGAAAAAAAATTGTAGGTCATCATTTTAATCCTTCCTTCTTTCCTTTATTTTATATAACGTTATTTTTTCCCTCCCCCTCTATCATACTCATCTCTTTCTCTCTCTCTCTCTCTTTCTTTCTTTCTTTCTTTCCCACAATATTTTTAAAAATGCTATATTGAAATTCTTATTTATATTTCTTCCTTTTCTTTTGTCTTTTTTCCGGTTCCTTTTTTTCTGGGCGGATTGATTTAATTTCCAAAGAACCTTCGGTCTAAAGAGATGAATATTTAAATATATTCATGAAATGAATTATAACCTCTATATCTCTTAGTGTGTGGCTACCAGACTCCATTAGGAATATACTAGTAGAAAACACAAATATATTAACTGCATCCATCTGCAAAAAAAGACTAAAAATAATGGAAGATTTAATAATAAAAAAGAAAAAGCCAACTCTTAACAATATTAACTACGAACAAAGCCACAATGTGCTAAGCGTATTCGGAAATTAAAAACATCCCTACCACTCACTAAGACATACACAGAACGCACACACTCAATTAAGCCGAAAAATCGAATCATCCTTGATAATGGCTAAAGGTATAACCGAAAGCGCTCGGAAATATAAAACATTTGGACAGTTCTTACACACCCTTTGTCCAGAAAAGAAAGCTCATGTTAGAACACAAGAAAAATTAAATAAAAAGCTTAACGTAGTACCTTGTCTGTCGTTTTTAATGAAACATGCATAA
>CAHIKZ030005136.1:1730000-1775000 GCA_903632075.3 Acanthosepion pharaonis
ACAGCCCTAAAAGATAGCGGATTCCTAGCAGCACTCACATACTCACCACAGAACACAAAAAAGGCCAACAGGAAAAGAAATATGATATGGTTCAACCCACCGTACAACAAAAACGTAAAAACAAACGTAGGAAAAATATTCTTCAAACTCCTACACAAACACACAAAATATCTACACACTACACAAAATATTCAACAAAAACACAGTAAAAATCAGCAACAGGAAAACTATCAACAAACCACACGAACAAATTAAAGCCATGTGTAACTGTAGAATAAAGAAGGAATGTCCCTTAAACGGAAATGTTTTACAAAACAACGCAATATTCCAAGTCACGATAAAATCACCAGATAATGAAAGAAAAGTATGCATAGGAGAAACTGAAGGACCCTGGAAACAAAGAAATTATACACACAAAACATCTTTCACAAATAGTAAATATGCGAACAGCACAATTGCTTTGTAAGTATATCTGGGAAATTAAAAACAAAACGCACATCACACCAAAAATATCTTGGAAAATAAGGAAAAGATCATCAGCCTACAATAACCGATCAAAAACTTGCAAAATTTGCTTGGAGGAAAAATAGCTATCATTACTTTCCCAGACCAAAATAAATTATTAAATAAAAGATCCGAGCTCATCTCAAAATGCAGACATGAAAAAAAATTTTTACTACGTTACTTAAAAATCGAAAACGGAAAAAATAACATAAAAATAAATAAATAAAAAACAAAATAATAAAATAAGCAAAATAAATTAACTCAAACAAATTACCTATCACACCTGTTAGAATAGACGAAGTAGAATAAAAAATAAGAAAAAAAAATCAATGAACCCAAATAAATAAAGTAAATAATAAACAAATTAGCAAACCATTATGAATAAAATATTAGTTAGACTATAAAAATCAAACCAAAAATCGGACGAAAAAATAGTTATAACTGTTATATAGCAATAAAAAATGCTACGTCACTTAAAAATCGAAAACCGAAAAGAAAAAATATACAGTATAAAAAATAAATAATAACAAGTAAAATACATTGACCTAAATTCATCCAAATAAATAAATAGACTGACAAACTGATCCCGATAAACTAACCGTTAGAAAAAGCAAATAAATATAATCAATCCAAATAAAGACATGAATTAATAAACAAATTAAAAACTGTTTCCGCCAAAATAATAGTTACAATAAACTACAACATTCAACCCCAAAATTAAATAAATAACTTTAATTATCTTCCCAAGCCCAAACAAAACTATTAAATAAGCGATATAAACAAATTTTTACTACGCTAATAAAACACCGATTAAAATAAAAATAAAAAATAAATAAATGTATAAGATAAGGAATAAAAATAAAAAATAAATGAATAAAAAAAAGCAAAATAATTTAACCCAAATAAATAAATAAACGACTTCCGGTAAAATAACCGTCAAAATAGACTACCCACAATGCACCACTGACCCGTATATATATATATATATATATAGCCTTGAAAAATAACAGCATTCGTAGCCTGACGATTACATCTAGCATGAAACAGACTGTCGCCTCTAAGTGTTGACTTATATGTTCACTTTTATATTTACACACGCTCTATCTCTGATATTGAGCACTTTATCCCATATATATAGCACATCTTAAGACTATATTTCTTCATTTATATATATATATATATATATATATATATATCGTAATACAAGGTTGGTATAGATGGAATAAACTTCCAATAACCCAAAACTCTATTTTTAAAAAGAGTGCTCTATGAAGAGTAGATCGAATATTTATTTAGAAATTATGACTTATGTTATAATTTTTTTATATATATATATATATATATATATATATATATATATATATATATATATATATATATATAAAGACATACTTTCATACTTTGTTAGCATAGAAATTTTGATTTCAATTTTTAAAACACGTAAATTTCAGAAATACGTTATTCCCCAAAAATTTCGCTTGAAGATGGAACACAGCTTATTTTAACTCAATTTAATTCAAATAATTATATTGAAGTTTTCGGCTCCTGTTTTGAAACATGAGACCTCTTATGTCGCGAGTTGGAATCATATTTAAATAAATAATATATATATATATATATATATATATATATGAAGGCACACTTTTATTATATATATATGACAAAAAGTATATCTAAATATCTAATAAACTGAATATATATATGTGTGTGTATATATATATATATATATATATATATATATATATATATGTGTGTGTGTGTGTGTGTGTGTGTGTGTGTGTGTCTGTGTGGGTGTGTGTTTATAGCAAAGAGACAATTTAAAATCACCTAAAGAAAACATATGAACAAAAAAAACTTGTCTTTTGTTTCGTCGCATTGCCTGATTTATGACCAACGATTTTTATAAGGTCTCGCCTCCAAATATTCTTCAATCTTCGACTGTCTTACATACAAATATGTAATATACTTACATAGACACTTTCTCATTGGCTTGTGTCTATTGAGTTTTCAATTTCTCCTTTACTGAACATATAAGCAGAGCTAATCTCCACTCCTTCCCGGCCACGCCAACTCGTCCGACCAATAAGCCATCAATAAAACCATCGCGGGAAAAATGAAGTCAGTTTCCATTGAATGAAGGGCAGGTTCGACTGGATTCGGGTCATAAACATTGAGAGCGGACAATTCGTTACGATTCCTGGGCAAAAAAAAAAAAGAAAAAAAATCGATTCGAAGGAAGCTGTTTTCTTTTATTTATTTTTCTTTGGTCTGCGTTATTTCGGACAAACTCTTCCTCTTCCCTCTATAGCTTGAGCAATACATTAAGAAGAATAATTCCGTCTGCGAACAGAGTTTGTCTGTCCGCTTCTCTAGATAAAGAGGTGTTCGTTCTGATATCAATAAAACAATACCCAGTATGAATATGTAGGCTTTGCGTTAAAACTATTAGCAAAGAGACTATGAAGACGCATATACGCAGTGCATACATATCTTTGCCTTTTAGACATTTCACCCCAAGTCAGTTAAGTGCCACACGTGATACACAGTTGGGCGATGATGTATCTTTCGATATATGACTGACGAGGCAGAAGATTTTTTTCGCAGTAGGTTGTCATTTCTTTCTGCAGTAGACTGGTTGCCAACCAAAGCTAAAGAGCCCAGACTGTCCTGTTATTTAAGACATAGATTGGGGGAAGAAGAGATCGATTCATACCTTCCCCAAGAGTATTTGTGTGCCAGGGGTTACGAACATTGGGAAACAATGAGAATACTTTAGTAAGGAGAAAGGACAGTAAAAGAACTGAATTCACAAAGACAGAAGACTATAACTGATGCTGAATGTAAATTTTTGAAGATCGTAGCTAGCAGGGAAGCAATAAACAGGAAAAGAGTTTCACAGACAAGAAAGGACACTATTAAAATAAAGCTTAAAAGTCGTCGAAGATGCACGGTGGTTTGCCGCCGTTATGTATTTTTGAAAAAAAACTATTGAGAAGAAACAGCTACATATAATAAAAAAATAATAATTATCTGGAAGGAATTACCCAGAAAAAATGAAACTAAATGCACAAATAGAAGGCATCTAAGTTTTGTTATTTCAATAAATATGTATCTCCCTTCTTTTGGAATTACCTTCATCTTTGAAAACTATAATATGGTAAATGCTAAAATTGGTATAAATTGTCATGCCAGGGCTAGTATTAATTCCTTAATTTAATTCCTACAGAGCAACGTTTGTATTAAAGGATTTTTTTTCAAATTAAAGCTAGGTTATGGTCCTGGAACAATGGTAGGCCGATATTATTCTTGTATTGTTAATTTATTTTTCGTTTTGAAAGTCTATTGTTTGATAATTTAACGTGTATTATTGAATTTCCAGCTGAATTTCATTAGGAAAATATATGAATTGTTAAAACAAAATTATGATAAATTACGAGAAACTTTCTATTTGTTTATTTCCGATTGAATTTGATCTAAGTCATATTGTATAATGTCAGTAATAATAATTATTAAATTAAATTTATAATATTATCTTGTCATTTTGTATCATGAACTGCTTTTAAAAACAACCCAATAGGTTTTATGTTTAGTCTAGAACAGGTATCGACTATCCGAAATGTTTTCGGCTAAACAGTCGAACTCTCTGCCTTCGGGCAGAGAGGAAACCGGGCGAGGCGTCGCAGAAGAGCAGTCTCTCGTTCGGTGTGGGGTTGACTGACCCTGAACCCGTTTTTACGGGTTCGAAAGAGAATATCTTTGGCCGAGCCTACGGGCTCGTAGAACCCACGTTAAACCCGGCCTTGCGACACGTGCAACCCTCGTGGGAGGTTGCCGGGGGGGGCTAAATATTCTAGAACAGGTGTCGACACGCGTGACACGCCAAGCAATTTCCAATGGCACGCAGCCGCAAATGACATCACGAAGTCTGAACCAGTAACTACTAAAAAAGATATTTAGCTGTGTCAATTTTACTATATACTAAAGTATATATACTATATATTACTATATAAAATATATTGTAGAACAGGTATATTGATCTTGACTTGTATAAAAATATGTATGCTGTAGGCACACTGAATGATTTTAAAACCCTAAGGGCGGCACATAACCAGCAAAAGGTTGCCGACCCCTGTATGTCATTCATTATTTTTCTCTTTCAAATTCTGTCATTTTCTCTCTCTCTCTCTCTCTCTCTCTCTCTCTCTATTTGAAGTTCTATGTCATTCTTTCTTTTATGTTCTACCTTATTCTCTCTTTATATATATTTCAAGTTCTAAGTAATTTCCAATGGCACACAGCCGCAAATGACATCATAAAGTCCGAACCAATAACTACTACAACACAAAGAAGATATTTAGTTGTTTCAATTTTAATATATACTAAAGTATATATACTATATTATTACTATATAAAATATATTGTAGAATAGGTATATTGACCTTGATTTAAAACCCTAAATCCGCACATAACAAAAGGTTGCCAACCCCTGATCTAGAGATGGATTTCATTGGACTAAAAGTTGGGGAAAGTGATGCCTTTTTCTAATGCTTGTAATAATTTTATGTTCTACGTCATTCTCTCCCTGTCTCTTTCTCTCTCTCTCTCTATATATATATATATATATATATATATTTCAAGTTCTTAGCAATTTCCATTGGCACACAGCCGCAAATGACATCACAACGTCCAAACCAATAACTACTACAATACAAAGAAGATATTTAGCCAATTTTAGTCAATTTTATTATATACTAAAGTATATATACTATATTATTTTCTATATAAAATATATTGTAGAACAGGTATATTGACCTTGACTTGAATAAAAATACGTATGTTGTTGTCACACTTAATGATTTTAAAACCCTAAATCCGCACATTGCAAAAGGTTGCCGACCCCTGATCTAGCATATAGATAAAATCCGTTTTTCAATACTTCCTAATGCACAAGGATTATTGTTTTCAGGTTATAATGCCTCTTTATAATGTTGAAGTTTGATTGCTACAGAATATGCCCGTCTATTTTTGCCGTCATATACTTGTGTTCGTAAACAAATATCAATATTAATTTACTGTATTTTTTGACTAAGAGACATCGAACTATTAACAAAAGAGTAGTGTTATTCTTAATCAATGAAATGAATCTATGAATTTTTTACAGGAATTTTGAACTTTCCGATTCTCCCAGAAACTTATATATACCGCACACATAGCCACGAATATATATTTATTATAAACAGAGCATTTACTTAAATATTTGTATCTATAAAAAGAATGTATAAACATAAAAATGTCTTAAAATAATTGTCAGACTTTGTCCATTTCATAATGTGTGCCGTCATTTGTTTACATTTGGATACGCATCGGGCAGATATGAATGTACTTGAGAAAAACACGGAAAATTGTAGTTTAAAAACAGTAAAATCGACCTTGCTAACCGAACGCTCCTCTGTGGCCAAATCGGTAAAAGCACGTCAGGCTATATGACGGTTTCGTATAGGATATAGGTTCGATTCCTGTCGGAGGACGCATATTTTCTATGACAATTTCTCAGACATTCAGGCTGGTAAATGTTGTTAATACTGTTTATTATAAACAGAGCATTTACTTAAATATTTGTATCTATAAAAAAAAGAATGTACAAACATAAAAATGTCTTAATATATATATATATATATATATATATATATATATATATATATGGACATTTCATTGAATGCGACAGATTTGGTGCTTTTATTCAGTTTTTTATACAATTTCTAATGCGATCTAATATTTTTTTTCTTTTCAGATGATAAATTGTTTCCATTTCATTTCATTTAATAATATTTTGCTATTATATATTCCATTTTTCCTCATTTTTTTCACATCATATTTTATTCTAACCACAGCCCGTCTTTCTAAACTTGGTCGGACAATTTTGGCTACATCTTGCGACCCACGAGACTTCTTTTCGCTCCCCAACTGATAACTCTCTTCATCTATGTTTAAAATCTCGCGAAACACCCACGACACACACTAGACCTACCTAATGCTTTTATACCGATCAAAATTTTAATTTTAAGTTTATTTTTATAAAACGTTTAGCACATCGATGAATCAGAGATCGGGTTTTCGCTAACAATATAACTTCCACAAAAACATCTGACGGTGATTAATTCCCATTTCTATATTTATTTCTCGGTCCGTTGATAAAGAACACAGGCGTGTCCGAAAATTCCGAACTTAAAATCTTTCTTTGCGTGCTTCATTTCTGTCATATCGTTAACAATTAATATTTAATAAATGTTTATCGTACTGATTATATTGGTACCCTTTCATTTGTCCTTGTGTTATTAACTAATATATCTATCTATCTATCTATCTATCTATCTATCTATATATATATATATATATATATTGCATTACATTGTCAGTTTCTTCATAGTGTATCAATATATAAAAGAAATACCTACTGAATGTCAAAGTATGATTTGTGAATAATAGCACCCTGTATTTGCGCAGTTATGATAAAAGACGATTCGTTATGCGCAGATGTAAACAAAAGCACCCATTTGTATGAACGGTTCTGAATTTCGAAGACATAAAATGAATGTTGGGAGTGGGAAGGTGCATTTTAATGCTGGTTTCACGTATTAAAAAAGAATTTTCAATAATTTAATTTTGCAGAAATGATCGGTATGTATCGGCGAACTGCAGAGACGTTCGTCGAAGCTTTTAGGCGATTCGCATTTAGGACTAATAAAAATAACTTGAGGGCGTTATGTCGCCAATCCGTGTCTCACATCAAGAGTTACTTTTTAAAAAGAGTCTATTAATTTTTTAAATATTTATAGCGTTGTAGTAACGAAAAGCACAGTGATACGCAATCTAGCTCAATAGCGGAAGATATGATATCGATCATTTCTTTCCTTTTAAGTGCCGTGTCTTTTCAGGACGTATGAGATCATGGCTCTCCACTTCTCCCTATCCCTTGTAGCTCTCAATAAGTTCTGTCCCTTTGCTACTTCCCCCAGACCGTGTTCAGTCATCCATTTTCTTAATCCCGCTATGTGAAGCCTTGCTTTCCCTCGTGTCTATTCGACTTGTGAGTATCAGATTCTCCAGGCCCTCTTTTTTCAATACGTGTCGCAGAAATTTTAGCTCCCTCTTCCTGATGTTAAGTATAAGCTTCCTCCTTATTTGCATCCTCCACAAAACCACATCGTTGCTCACACGCTCGGTCCATGATATCCTTAGCATCCTTCTGTAGAGCCATGCCTCTGTTGCCTCGAGTCTCTTCTTCAACCGTCCAACATTTGCTGACGTAAAAGAAGGCAGATGTCATGTAGCAGCTCAGGACTCTTTTGTTTGTTATTAAAGAAATCTTCCTGTCTTGTAATACTCTGCCAAGCTTTTGCAATGCTTCTTTGGCCATCCCAATATGTCTCTTGAAGTTTATAGAGTTTCCTTTAAGTGAACTAAAAGAACGTAAGTAGAAATGACTAACTCAGAACAACTCAGAATAACAGAATAACAGAATAAAGAATACCAGAACAACTGAAAATAACAGAATAAAGAATAACAGAACAACTCAAAATAACAGAATAAAGAATAACAGAACAACTCAGAATAACAGAATAACATAATAAAGAATAACAGAACAAATTAGAATAACAGAATAAAGAATAACAGAACAAATCAGAATAGCAGAACAACTCATAATAACAGAATAACATAAAGAATAACAGAACAAATCAGAATAACAGAATAAAGAATAACAGAACATATCAGAATAACAGAATAAAGAATAACAGAACAACTCAGAATAACAGAATGAACAGAATAAAGAATAATAGAACAAATCAAACCCTGAGTTGATCCTTATGTCTTTGGCATAAGGCACAACTCAGGATCTGATCTACGAGATGGAAACATTAGTATCATACAGTTACAGAAATTCTATGATCAATAACCTTATCTCTTATACTAAATATATTAGAACTGATCCATACATCAAGGTATTTGAAAGAATATAATTTTATCTTACATTTAATTACGGGTATTTTTTTTTTATAAAACTTGTTTTGTCTTGAGTAGAAATATTTTTTGTCGCAGACACTTCCGTCCTCTGTCAAAAGACATTTCCCAGATATTTAAGTTTCCGCACCTGCTTGATTTTAATGTCCCCGACCTGCAAATCGCATTTTGGGCTCATCATTTTACTGATGAGCATGCATTCTGTTTTCTTGTAGTTTATGTTTAGTCCCTTCTTCTCGCTTTCCTTCGCTACCTTCTGTCGGAGGTTTTTGTCATCTCTTTTCGTATCCCGCTATCAGCACTGTGTTATCTGTGTATCTGATGTTGTTAAGATTGTGGCCACCAATAATGAACAATTCTCTTAGAATTGCTTTGCTGCATTGATTAAATAAGTCCGGTAAGAAGACACATCTGTTGTGGATTCCGGTACCAATAAATAACAAACGCCAAGAATGAAGATAGGAAAATAATGTATTAATGTAATAATACAAACTGGTAAAGCAGGTTAGTAGTTCCAGGAATACGGGTTAGTAGCAAAATATATATACAGTCTTTTGATATTGAAGTAACGCTGTATGACTTCTTACTGAGTCTACGTGCTCGCTCACTGTGACTCCTACAACGCTGTTACCTCACCCTCACTCTTCCGGTTACATACAACCTTTGACTCTGTCACTCTCGACTCTACTCGACTCTTCGGTCTAGCTCCTTCGGGTATTCACGTAGTTGTAGTATATGAATATACTGGGTGAGTCAATTTGTGTAACAAGGGGAGAACCCCTCAACACTTGCCTTACCCCCATTCTATTTTTTTATATCTACTGAACTCAATCTCTATCCGTATGTAGGCCGTTTGCTGTCATCATAGCTTCTGGATTGTAATATCTTTCTCAAATCGATCACCAGAACTGCTTCCAGAGACATTCACGGCGAAAATAAAAAAAAGACCATTATTCAAACGTTTTTATAGACAAATGCTATTCTTAACGGAACCGAGGCATGGATTAACTCATTAACTACCAAAAAATATTTACTGCGCATTTTTGGCACAGACAGGAATCTTAGGGGTTTATTTATTCCTTATGTTTAATTTCTTGGCAGGTAATGGGCTGATGCCGGCATGATTTTTATTGCTGGTAATATTTTTTCCAGAAATGTATTGCTGGTAATAATTTTTCTTTTGATTTGCTGGTAATATTTTTTAATAAAAATGTATTGCTGCTATTAAAACCTATTTTTACACTTTTATAGTGTTTTGACCCCAGTTTCGGGGTTAACGATTTGCCCATAGCTAAAACCCTAACAGGTGCTACCACCCGGGGTCAGGGTGGAAAGGGGAACACCAGCAATTAAGAGGTGGTTGCAAGCTCCTCAAAACCTCCTGATCATATGCCTTGCTGTTGGATGTAGTTTATCGTCTTACCCAAGACGCTTTAATTCTGTGTATATATATATTTTGCAAAATAAAAACTTTATATTTGCCTTGAAAAAGTTCATCAAAGGATGAAAGGCGTCGGCTAAGAAAAGTTTTCCTTTTTGTGTTTAATTTATGTTTAATTTTTAATGTAATGTCTCTTCAGTTTAAAGTTCTGTAAATGTAAAACATTTTTACTTCTGTTCGGTCCTGTTTGGTTCGGTTTGGTTTGGTTTACGGCATATCAATCTCAATGGGTTATTTAACCCATTAACTGCCAATTTTTTTTAATGCTCATTTTTGGCCCATACAGGTGTCTTAGGAGTGTATTTATTCCTTATGTTTAATTTCAGTAGTTACCTCTGTCTTTTTATGGAAACTAGAATATAAAATATATATGTGTATAAAATATCAAAAAATAATATTGATTAGAAATAATAAAAAATACTTTTCAAAATAGTCATTATTTTTCTACTCGTGAAATGTAAAATTACGACAGAAAGTGTCTTCTTATGACTATTAATAAAAACTTTAAAGGCTAAGTGTTGTATAATGCAATGTATATGAGCAATTCAATGTAAATACAAGGAATAACATGTAGTGAGTTTAATTTTAACAGATCCCCAAATGAGGCTCATGGCAGGTTAAGAGCGGCTCATTTTCTCTTTTTAGGTATCCTCTTCGTAGCCATGACCATATTTATTTATCTGCTATTACTTCTATTTGTCTGTAAGCAATTCAATGTAAATACAAGGAATAACATGTAGTGAGTTTAATTTTAACAGATCCCCAAATGAGGCTCATGGCAGGTTAAGAGCGGCTCATTTTCTCTTTTTAGGTATCCTCTTCGTAGCCATGACCATATGTATTCATCTGTTATTACTTCTATTTGTCTGTAAGCAATTCAATGTAAATACAAGGAATAACATGTAGTGAGTTTAATTTTAACAGATCCCCAAATGAGGCTCATGGCAGGTTAAGAGCGGCTCATTTTCTCTTTTTAAGTATCCTCTTCGTAGCCATGACCATATTTATTTATCTGCTATTACTTCTATTTGTCTGTAAGCAATTCAATGTAAATACAAGGAATAACATGTAGTTAGTTTAATTTTAACAGATCCCCAAATGAGGCTCATGGCAGGTTAAGAGCGGCTCATTTTCTCTTTTTAGGTATCCTCTTCGTAGCCATGACCATATGTATTCATCTGTTATTACTTCTATTTGTCTGTAAGCAATTCAATGTAAATACAAGGAATAACATGTAGTGAGTTTAATTTTAACAGATCCCCAAATGAGGCTCATGGCAGGTTAAGAGCGGCTCATTTTCTCTTTTTAGGTATCCTCTTCGTAGCCATGACCATATTTTTTTATCTGCTATTACTTCTATTTGTCTGTAAGCAATTCAATGTAAATACAAGGAATAACATGTAGTGAGTTTAATTTTAACAGATCCCCAAATGAGGCTCATGGCAGGTTAAGAGTGGCTAATTTTCTCTTTTTAGGTATCCTCTTCGTAGCCATGACCATATTTATTTATCTGCTATTACTTCTATTTGTCTGTAAGCAATTCAATGTAAATACAAGGAATAACATGTAGTGAGTTTAATTTTAACAGATCCCCAAATGAGGCTCATGGCAGGTAAAGGGTTAAAAACAATGAAAACAATTGCTTACCACTTCACGACTGGCTTAAGACCACATCACGTTGAAAAACCAGTTCTCGAACGATCACCGAATTTAAGCAACGTCGAGCCTAGTCAGTACCTAGATGGGTGACCGCTTGGGGAGACCAGGTGCTGTAAGCTTGGGTGTGCAGGTGGTGTAACGGATAATGGCTCGGAATTGTTAACCGGAGAGCCAAGTTGCAATAAGAATTAGGTTCGTTATATACGCGCAAATACACTTGGGTACGTATGAATCCACTTTTTCCCCTAGCTATGGTTTAATAAGTAAGACTTCTGTCAATAAATCGTTTTTATTACCAAGAATAAAGTACAATATATTTAGATTTCGGTTTTAAACAACCTGCTAATTGTTGATATGCTGTCAAACAAACACAAAACAAATTCGCCGCGTATAATCCAGTCACAAATCATCTCCGCCTTGTTCAAACTATTTTATAGACAAATGCTATTCTTAACGGACCAGAGGAATGAATCAAAGACAGCGAAAAGACAGCTTGAGACGTGAACAAAGCGAAGGTAGGTAGGGGAAGACGTGCCTTCATCGGGGTCTTTTATCGGGCTGACCCGATTCTTTGTTATAAAGTGAAGCCAGATTAGAGATAAAAATGTGCTCCACCTGATCTTGTGTATTTTCTCTTTATTGAATTTAAGGAAAGATTTCACAAGCTTTGAAATGTTTTTCATAAAATAAACGGTAGCTCTTTACAATAAAAGTCAACAAAATGTCATAAGAATGACATAAAAAATAATAATAGAATAAAAATATAACCATAAAAATATTAGCATGTATGTTCTTTGATGTGCGCCATTTTAATGGCTTCTATATAAAAAAAATCACACAAACTAACATCCGTTATTAGAATGACACTATTTTCAATTTTTTGTTCAAAATAATTTTCTTTGAAAACTTTGTGCATGCTCAGTAATTATAATTTTTAATTGCAGTTCGGTAACCTTGTAAACTTTAAAATATGATAAAATTCATAAAACTGTTGACACATTATAAGAGTCATGCGTAGTCAGCCATAATTAAAATATCGGGTTGGACAAGAAGTGTGGTAGGTTTGGGACCAACCCAATATATGTCAAAGATCTCGCACATTACTAGGCAGATATTTAAATGAACCTTTTCATTCATTCTTAGAAATTTTGATAATCGCAATTAATAATATAATACACAGTACATGTGGTTATTTTCTAACTAAGCGTAGCTTAGATGTGGTATAAGGCCGAAAGTATGGGTCATCTAATGAGTAGCGAACTCACTTTTCAGTCGTAAATGATCTAACGAGAGAAGCTTGTTTACCATTACGCCATGCCGAGGTGCCCCATTTGCTGTTAAATAATAGTTATTTTCTAACCGTAGCTTAGATGTGGCACCAGGCCGAAAGTATGGGTCACCTAGTGAGGATCGAACTCCCTTTTCAGTCGTAATTGATCAAGCGAGACAAGCTTGCTAACCATTAATCCACGCCGAGGTGCAACATTTGCTGTTAAATAATAGTTATTTTCTAACTGTAGCTTAGATGTGGCACCAGGCCAAAAGTATGTGGCACCTAGTGAGGATCGAACTCACTTTACAGTTGTAACTGATCTAGCGTGACAAACTTGCTAACATTTGCACCACACTGAGGTGCAACTTTTGCTGTGAAATCGTAGTTATTTTCTCAGCTTAGCTTAGATGTGGCACAAAGCCGAACGTATGTGTCACCTAGTGAGGATCGAACTCACTTTTCACTTGTAACTGATCTAGCGTGACAAACTTGCTAACATTTGCACCACGCCAAGGTCGCCAAGATTCAGTGCGTGGGTGTATTTATCTTCATAAAGAAAATGGACTCTGGATAGAACCTGCGACCACATTTGTAGGAGAAACACTCGTTTGATCCGGTGAGCACTACCGTGTGGACGTGAACAAAGTCACGTTTCGACACGGCTCCAGTTTCCTTTTTTAAGGAAGCAGAACCTCCATTCCCCGATTATTTTCCCGAAAAGCTCATATCCGCTCAGGTTCGTATCCGAAAAATAAATGAATCAATTTCAAAAGAATTAATGAATTTATTTTTATCCAACATTTTATTTGTTTCAAACATTATTGTTATATAGGAATACAGTGTTGCTGCCGACACTTGAGTTTGAACATAGATCGCCAGTGAGCAAACACAGGCGATCCCATTATTGAATTAAGTGGATCACATGAACATAGAGAAACAGCATATATAGAAAGTCGCGCGACGTCTAAATGATCGCAATTTCTAGTCTATCCTCTGTTACTATTCGGATCTCTATTTCTGGTCTATCCTCTATTACTATACGGAACGCTATTCTCTACTCTATTTGCTATACTATTTCTCTATTCAGATCACTATACGGATTACTATTCGAGCGAGTATTATCGAGCAAGTACTATTAGTGCGAGTGCTATTCGAAGGCTTCTGACACCAATATTGTTCAACGGTAGTACTATAGTTGTACCTGCGATTACAAAGTCTCTACTACAATGAGCATTTATGAAAGTGACAACGATTATTTGTTGACATTAAAAAAGTGGCAACGAGTGTTCGTTGACATCATAAAACTTATTATAATGGATACTTGTATTTAAGCTGAGAGGTTAAGCAAGTGGGATCAAATGATTGAGCACGTTTTAAGATTTCTAGAATACGCAGGTCCATATATATAATAAACACTGTTTAAAACAACAAAAAAAACAGGACGTCTATTTCAAATACGAGTATCCAGTGCAGTAATGTTTGAAATAATAAACAATTCCTGATTAAAAATTGATTCATTAATTCTTTAGAAATACATAATGGGTGTAACAGCAAAATTGTTAAAATCTTGTAACAGCATAATTGTCCATTCCACAAAATTTTTAATAACTAAAAAAACACTAAACTAAATGAGTTTTTTTTCATGTTATCTGATAAGACGCTTAGCCATATTGACACCATTTTTCGTAAGAATCACTGAAAAATTTTTGAGTCATTCAGCTGAAAAGAGAGTAGGTTAAAATTGAAGTGAGCAATGGTGAGAGAAAAAAGATCACTCGGGCTTTCAGTAATGTTACCAACATTCACACATTAGCTTTCATCTTCAAAGTCCATTCAAGAGAACGGTGAATGAGTTTAAAAAAGAGGGAACAGTAGAAATCAGGTCACAAGAGGGATCATTACTTCAATTTAGTGTTAAAAGGTCAATTAGAAAAGATCTAACTCAATCCATAAGACTTTTGGCACGTAAGAGAGGAATTTCAGCGATGACACTCCAAATAGCAGTGAAAAAAAAAACTTGAAAATTAAATCATACATGAAACCCGTGAGACAACTTGTTAATTCAGAACAGAAAGTTAGAAGCTTAGAGAGGGCGAAGATCATCTTGAATAAGTTGGAAAAGGATCCTAGAATAATATATATATATATATATATATATATATGAACTTAATTTCAATACTTCATGAGTTTCCAATCCTTAGCTATGATTAATTATTGATGAACATGTCATTTTCGTTTATGACCGTCTTCATCACGATTCTTCTGTTAAACTTGAAGCGTAATTATACAATCTTATTGCTCAAAGTAGAGTCCAATAGTGCTATAAGAACCTTGGAGAATTCCAGTAAGTTAACTTTAATCACTTCTAAGATACAGACTTAATCTAACAAGCCGTTACAGCCGTTATATATATATATATATATATATATATATATATATATATATATATATATATATATATATATATATATATATATATTAAAGATTAGAGAGAAGCCGCAAACGTTTTTGGTTATAATGTGGATATTTAAAATATATATTATACTTTATTTTTCATACATTTGCTACACGCGTTTTGAGTCTTGCGATCTTCATCAGGCAAAGAATAGTTATTTCCACATATTATTTAAAGGAATTAATCTTTCCTTATGTTTTCCGATGTTTAATCATTATCTTTAATGTATAATAGTAATCTAAATTTTAGGGGACTTGTGGAGAAAATATACCCCTGCTTAAGGGGCAATAAAAGAATTAGGATTGGTCAGAGAAAGGGCGAAGGAAGGGTGTCATTGTTGTCTGTGTTTTTGCTAGTATGAGTATACATATTCCTTCTCCATATATATATTGTTTTATTATAAGGAATTGGTATAAATATATATACGCATATATACACACACACATCGTATGGTGCATAGCATTCGTGTGTGTAAGCGTGTGGTACGACTAGTCTATTTTTGCCAGTATGTGTGTATATATTTGTTCTCCATAGACATTTGCGTGTGGTTCCCCTCTCTCTCTCTCTCTCTCTCTCTGTGACTTATGAGTTCGGCCATTGTGTGTTTATGATGTGTGTTTATGTGTCTGGGGTTATGATCAGTTTAGTGCTGGTTTAAATTTGTCTATGAAGTTTATTTCTTGTATTTTGTAAGTAAGAAAAATTGACTGTTTATATATTGGAATAATTTTAAATTTACCTTGATTATATTTGCAGATGTGTTGTGATAGAGAGTTTTCTGTTGTCTGGTAATTTAATGTTGCTTTTGTGAAGGGAACCTCTGTTGTTTAAGTGTTTGGCTGATACCTATATAGGACTTGATGCATTTTGTCCAGTTGTGTGCATAAATCCCATTTTTGGAGTTGCAGTTTAAGTTTTTTCTTTATTATGCATGTTGTTATGGTGTTTTCAAAAAATGTAGGAATTTCTTTCTATAATGGTATCAGAAACCCCACATCTTTTCTTGTTAATTTTGTGACCACCTGTATTGTGTGCTGGTTGTTCATTTATTTACTTGCAATTTTTTTCTTCTTTTAGGCGTGGCCAATTCGAAACCTTCTTTTAAGAAGCTTTGGTCTTAAATAATATATATATATATATATATATATATATATATATATATATATATATGATGAAGCAAAGTAAATTTCTTTTTTTGAGCTGAAGTGGGTGGCTAGCATGACGTGAGGCAATTGAGTAGCCATTACGATCACCTGACCTAACACTCAAGACTTTAATTAAAACAAGAAATATCTGATAAATGTCCTGAAATTAGTGTAAACATCTGCCAACTGGTTTGTTGAATTGTTTCTGAAAGGGTTCAGCATTAAATTGGACATGAAGGGGAACATATTGAACATGTCAAATTGTTTGTTAATCATAACAACTAGGCTTTGGGGCACCTCGACGTACTGTAATCGTTAACAAGCTTGTCCCACCACAACAATTACGACTGAGTAGTGAGATCGATCCTCACTTGGTGCCCTATACGTTCGGCCTTGTGCCACAACGGCGCTTGCAAATCACGTTCTTTATAAATTTTCTTTTGTAATTAATTTTGGTTCAACACGTTATAATAAATAATATAACTACTATAACATCTTTTATATATATATATATATATATATATATATATATATATATATATGTTCGAGACTTGATGAATTACTTAATTATAATTATCTCAAATCCTCCTAATAATTTCTATCACTTGTATATGTAATGTCAATCGACATCTCCAGTTGCCTTGATCTATCCACTACCCTTCTCCTCATCCTTTCTTCTATCACTCCTATCTGATCTTGCTCTAAATTTTCTGTAACACCTTGCGTCCTAGTGGCTTCCCGCCTTGCTTGGGGTGAAACGCTTAAAAAAATATATATATATATCCTTGCTTGAACCGGCTTTAAATGCTCTGGATGGAGCGGCTTGGTGATAGTAGTCGTGGCTCGTGGGGGCACAGTCCTATGGTTAAGGAGAACATCGGATGAGTTCAACCACGGAATATGTGATCGAGCGGCGCTATACCGAGTCTAATTCACTACCTCTTGGCGTTACTTTTGTCGTATCCTATATATACAGATTTTCGTATAAATAGCCAGGATACTCTTCACCCACAATTTTAATTGATCCTATTTTCCTGTTATTAATTTTAAGGTTAGTAGAAACTTCCTTAATTTCCTTCATTTGGCTGTATTATTCATTTCATTGGGTGAAATCAAGATTTTTTTACTATAGTCAGTCCAATATATATATATATATATATATATATATATATATATATATATATATATATATATTAAGAAATATAGTCTTAAGTTGTGCTATATTTTATTCTATCTATACCAACCTTTGTATTACGATATATATATATATATATATATATGAAAAAATATAGTTTTAAGATGTGCTATATATATGGGATAAAGTGCTCAATATCAGAGATAGACCATTTGTAAATATAAAAGTGAATATAGAAGTCAACAGGCTACAGTCTGTTTCATGCTAGACGCAATCGTCAGGCCACCTTGATAATTGCTAAGTGTATAGATGAAGCGCACGGAATTACAGAACATTTGGACAGATTCGTCACATTCTGTGTCCAGAATTAAACACCTGTTCCAACACAAAAAAAAAACTTAATCGGAGTACCTTGTCTATCATTCTAATTATATATATATATATATATATATATATATATATATATATATATATATATATATATATGTATTATGAAATGGAGAAAGTCCGACAATTATTTTAAGACATTTTTATGTTTATACATTCTTCTTATAGATACGAGTATTTAAGTAAATGATCTGTTTATAATAAACAGTATTAAACAACATTTACCGGCCTGAATGTTCGAGTAATTTTCACAGAAAATATTCTCCCTCCGATAAGATTCAAACCTGTATCCTATATGAAACCGTCATTTAGCTTGACTTGGCCACAGAGGAGCGTTCAGTTAGCAAGATCGAATTTACTGTCTTTAAACTACAAACTTCCATGATTCTCTCACGTACATTCATATCTGCTCAAAGCGTATCCAAATGTAAACAAATGACATCACACATTATGAAATGGACAAAGTTCGACATTATTTTAAGACATTTTTATCTATAAAAAGAAGCGAGTGATGCCTGTTGATCTTGGCCAAGGCAATACTTCTTGGAACATTGTGTCCTGCCGCTACATAATCAAACATGTAGACCTGTACCAGAGAACAGGAAACAAACACTTGAGGACTTTCATGAGAAGCTAAAATGGATATCGTATGTAAATCAGAGATAAAACAATGGCATAATCAATAATTTGACTACTTCAAATAAAAAAGGATAAGAACGAAATTTGCATCAATACTGGAGCGAGCAATAATAGCTACTGGACTTCAGAAACCAATTTTCTTGAAAAATTTTATCTTAATAGAAATATTTTTATTAATTTCAGCCGATATAAGCACTGGCTGCTCGGTCAATGAATATTTCCTTACAAGGAAATGGCTACCATTTGTTGACGCCAAATTCCCATCAATGTGTAACAAACAACCAAGGTGTGAAGATTTTTTGTAAGATTGAATTTGCTTACCGGAAATGAGATTCTATCGCGGTCTCTGCGTTATTAAACATAATAATTATGTGGCGGGTGAACAGAAGCCAGTCGTATTTCTTGGTTCAGTCGCAAAAGTCTATTTCGCGTCTGTACAAATAGTGACTCTCCGCTGGACGAGACGCTAATACGCAACCCATTTAAATAGCATATTTACGACAATAGCAATTCTTCAGTCTTTGTATTTTGAGGACACACATATTCTGCGTTTTATTCTTGTTAACATCCTTCGTTTTTGCTGGGAGAATTTGTAAAGATAATTTGTAATTCTATAGTTACACGTTCAGTGTTGTCATGTGGATATAGGACATCAACCGTTTACATAAAAAGCAGTGAGGGTTTACGCATGCGCAACCATTCCTTGGTTTTAGTTTAGATTTCTTCATTGTCAGATGATATACATACGTACTTTTTTGCTGTAACGTGTTGCTTTATTCTAACATCCAGCCTTTGAGTCGTCCTCCCTATTTAGTGTGAACTGCAACTACATTTAAAGGAATAAATTAATGAACTATTATGGTCTGGAGGGAGAACATCCTTACGCAGAGACGGAAGAACAGGCTTGGCAGAGAACACCACACGAGGTGTTAGCGGCAAAAATACAATGTCGAATGGACCAGCTAACCGGTTTCATACCTTAGCTGGCCTATTTTGCATTTTTACTTTTTATCATCATGAGTGGTATTAATAAAACAAATTTTTGTCTATTAATGGCAGTGAACACAACGACGAAGTTTCCCCCCACCACTTCCACAATAACACCAATACACGCAATCTACATAAACCCAAAATTTAAAAAAATTAATCAGTTTGTCTGACGATCGCTAAAGCGTGAAACCCAGGGTCACAAACTCACATCTATCCAACCAAATATGTTAGCTCTATCTCTGATATTGAGCGCTTTCTAATAAGTACCACGCATATAATATATAAATAATTATACATATATATTTATTTATATACACTTTTCACACACTCACACACACACACACACACACACACATATATATATATATATGTGTGTGTGTGTGTGTGTGTGTGTATTTATGTATGTATTCGGCTAATGTTCGGGTAATATTTGTTACACGTTCTATTTTCTCTTCCATTCGTAAAGATGCCCTTCCTGCCCGTCATGCTAATTCAGTAATTTATAAATATAAGTGTAGTCGTGGACTTGACTACATAGGGAGGATGTCCCAACGTTTGGATTTGAAAAGAAAACAACTCTTACCCCACACCCAGGATTTTGAATCCGGATGCCGGGAAAATCCGACTAATTAATCCTTCTGGCTCTTCATTTGTAGAGCATGTAATAAATAGTTGGAATTGTGTCTTTGATTTTAGGGTGGATCGTTTTTCTATTTAAAAGAGGTTCCACTCCTCATATCACCTCAAGGTTCTAGAGTTCTTGTATATCAGATCCCGTGGACCTTTCCTATGTAAACAGAGGGAATGCCAACTGGGTCTGAATGTCATTGAACTCTAGCTTTCTTGAAATTTATATGTAATTTTTTTCTGTATTGGTTATCATTAATATCAATTAAATTTACACGTTTGCATGCTTATTTTTATATCCCAGAAATAAACTTGATAAGGCTGGGACGAAACCAGTTGTTTTTTAGCTTTTAAAATATACATTAAAATGCCTTATAAATTATGTTTATTCCTAGCTATCCTTAAATTTTGTACTACAAAAAAACTTATTTTAAATATATATATATATATATATATATATATATATATATATATATATATATATATAGTGAGAATAAAAACTAAAGCATAAAATGAGCTATAAAATGTTGTGATGACTCAATGCAAAATTCGACAGAGCCTAAATATAATCTCATCTAATAATAATACCAAATACGGTACTCAGTTTCATGCAAAGTTGTAGATTTGCATTATATATATATATATATATATATATATATATATATATATATATATATATATATACAAATGAGAGAAAGAACAGATGCAGTAAAATCCACACTTCGTAGTTTTACTTAAAAAAAACATCAACACATAAAAAAAAATAATAATTCAACATATATATACGTACCATAACAGAAAGTCCCTTTCTAAAGATTTTTGACGCCTAAACGAAGTTAAAAAAAAAACTCGTACAGCAAAATGGAAAATATTTATATTTTACAATTTATAAATCATTACATGATACATGTTCCCTGTGTTTACATGAAAAATTTTATATTTATTTTCTAACAATAATGATCTGTTAAACCAAAGAAATGAATTAACTGTGCTACCTTAAAATAGAGTTTAAAAAAATCATAAATAATTACGTATTACAATTATATAGCAATTACTTTATTTTATTAGTATATTCATCCAATATTTATTCAAATTTAATATTGCCATGTTTTGCCGTCTATTCATTATAATTAGCAACATTTTTAATTTTTACCGATAGAAGCTTCCAGAGTATATTAAAAAATTTGAAATTTAAAAAAAAATTGATTCTGATAACTTTATGTCTATCGGCACATCATACTTGGCTACATCCATAATACATTTGTCGCTGTAATGTTTCCTTCGATCGTTAGATGACATGTCTAAGCGTTTCTTGACATGTAAAAATAAACCACCTACCAACACCTCTGACTTAGCGTATATCTGACGTTTAATTGATTAATCCAAACCAGTGGTTCTCAAATGGTACGCCTGGGCGCATTGGTGCGCCCTGGAAGATGTCTAGATGCGCCCTGGTATTCCAGAGAAATATATATCCAGATATGAGAAATATGTTTACTTTATTATATAAATGTAAACAAATGACGTCACACATTATGAAATGGACAAAGTCCGTCAATTATTTTAAGACATTTTTATGTTTATACATTCTTTTTATAGATAAAAATATTTAAGTAAATTCTTTGTTTATAATAAACAGTATTAATAACAATTACCCATCTGAATGTCCGAGAAAGTTTCATAGAAAATATTCATCCTCCGACAGGAATCGAACCTGTATCCTATACGGAACTGTCATGTAGCCTGACGTTCCTTAACCGATCTATAAAATGTATTATTTAACTTAACATGATGACCAAGATTAGAATTGTTTATTTAAAAGTTGTCTTATTTTTACTTTCATAATAATTTATCATTTATTTGTTTATTAGCAAATGTGATAAAATAATTACTTTATCATAATCATGTCAATCGACATTTCTTATTCGATTCAGTGGGTGTACTGCAATATCATTTGTGAATTTGAAATGCAAAAGAATTCAGTCTGACTAAACCTTTCTTTCCTTTTTTTTATTCAAAGAAAGCATTTAAGATCTGACCCAGCAAGTGAGCAGATTTATGCCAACCAACTATTAAATATCACTGAAACACGTCTTTCAGATTTTCTAGGGAATTTCATGATAAAACTTTGGAAGGATTTAAATTAACGACGTTTAATCAAAAAGACTGTCGTGGAAAATCATTTCATTAAAAAAAAAAGAAAGAAAAAAACAAAAACAAAAAAAACAGTTCAATTTACATAACTACATTTTTGTTTTCTTTTTTCTTATTTTAGTGAGGGTCTTGTTTTACGCAATTTATTCTGATGAACATATATAAAAATAACATAGTGTTTTTTAAATTCAAATATGGCGTCTTTCCTCGGAAATTCGTACAGTGTGTTGCTAACAGGCGTTAAATATGGAAGCGTATTGTATACTACTTATTTTCAGATAAATACACCCATACAAAATGGATAGGTCTCTTAAAATGAAGCGTGATATTGAAGAATCCGATTCTGGAAGTGAGCAAAACATAAGTACAAGTAGGAAAGCAAAGCCCAGACAATCTCACTTGCAAAATAAATCTACAAGTTATTTCAAGAGATTGTCCGAACTGCAAACAAAAGCTGCAAATTCTTTTAAAAGTATAATAACTTTCTGAGGAAGTTCAAATCGCTTCTTATCAAGTCTTAGAACTACTAACACAAAATATGAAATCTCATACGTTAGGTGACTTACTTATTTTGCCTGCATGCAAAAAAAAAACGATGCTGGGAAATGAAGCGGTGATGAAAATAAGCCATATTCCTCAGTCCAACGATACAGTTCACTGGCGTATTCTAGAAATGTCGAGAAATATGTTTGCAGTAATAAACGTCTGTATTCAAATTTTGCATTGCAAATTGATGAGTCAACAGACATTACCGACAAGGCGCAACTATTAGCATTCGTTTGTATTATTAATGAAGATCAAATAATAAATCAATTTCTTTTTTGCAAAGAATTAAGTGTGACTACAAAAGAAGACATTTTTAACATTCTTTATAACTATCTAGATAAATGGCAATTATCTTCGAAGTCGTGTGTAGGCATCTGTCTATATTTCTGAGATGAGCTATTATGTACACAATTTACATTCTTCGGACTATTGTCCTCATCTTTGTCGCCCTATTTATTACAACGTTTCGGCCTTTCAGTATCTGTCTATATTTCTGAGATGAGGTATTATGTACACTATTTACATTATTCGAACTATTGTCCTCATCTTTGTTGCCATATTTATTACAACGTTTCGGCCGTTGCATGCTCCGCCCTTCGTCACAAAAATCTTCTGAGCCGACCAAGCACAGAAATGAATACAATATGGGAACCAGTTATAAAGAGTGCCAAAGAAAAGCGATAACAACAACAAAAATTGCAATACGAGCTCTGGTAAAAACATGAAATGATAACAGCAAAATTGCAATATGAGCACTGGTAAAAAACCGTTGCTGAAGAAATTAGGTTTATAATACATAGAAAATCATACACAGATGTCCTCAAGGACACATGGATAAAGGCGTTAAAGGACAGTGACAGAACCCAAAAGAGTGTGATTTCAATGCCTGGTTAAGGCCGTAGAGAACTTGGAGAGGCGAATCAACAGGAGATAATTGATAATTGGCATTCATTAGACATGGCACGTGGGACTAGTCTACCCCAGTAGGGTTCAGTTCGACATTCCTACCACCTGAAGAAGGCCGGAGCATACAACGTCCGAAACGTTGTAAGAAATATGGCGACGAAGATGAGGACAATAGTCCGAATAATGTAAATAGTGTGTAGACATTTGTATAGATGGGGCCCCTTTCATGGTAGATTGTATTAAGGGCGTTACGTCGTTTGTGAACAAAATGGAAATGTTACTGTAACTCACTGTTTCCTTCAAAGGGGAGGCCTTAATGGTAAAAAGACAGGAGAAAAATTAAGACGAGTTTTAGATCAAGTTTTTCAGATGGTAAATTCTATTAAAACTTATTATTATTATTATTATTATTATTAAAACATTATTCGAATAACTTTGTGTCAAAAATGGATTCTCAACAGAAACGGTTGCTTTTAAACACCGTGTACGACAAGAACTTATTGCGTTTTTTAAAGAGATTAAATGATTAGATTTTTGCGATCCCCTTCGGTGCTAATTTTGGATTACCAGGTTAGAATATTTGGCCGATATATTTCAGCTTTTCAATCTTTTGAATCCTAGCATGCAAAGGAAAAGAAGAAAATATTCTCATATCCACTGACAAAATGGAAGCGTTTCAGAGAAAACTACAGATTTGGAAAAGAAAAATTGTTGAAGGTAATTTGGAAATGTTTCCATTGGTGAGTAACATTTGCATAACTGAAATACTTCCAATAATTAAATATTTAACAACTTTAGAGGAAAAACTGATTTCTTCTTTTCCATCACTTCACACTGAACAATACGATTGGGTTAGAAAAGTATTCATGGAATCTTCAAGTAATTTTGGTTTACCATTAACTGAAGAAGTAGAACTGATAGTTATATCCATTGATCGTGGGTTGATGATTAAAAATAATGAATTGTCTCTTGAAACTTTTCGTGATTTCTATAAAAGAAAATATGTTTCAGTATCTAAAAAAAAGCTCTGACTATTTTACAACACTTTGAAACCTATTTATGTGAATGAGGCTTTTCTGTTCTCATCACAATTGTAAAAAGAGAGGAACTCTTCAATGTATTGAGGAGGAAATGAAAGTTTGCCTATCAAATATACACCCAAACATTGAAGAAATCACTAAGACTCATGTTTCTCATAAACACAAGAATGAATAGACTTAAGGTATATTTTATTTTATATTTCTTTATTGCATTATTTCTTTCTACAATATTTGACTTCATTATAACATATTTTTCCGAAATTTGTATATAACGCGCCTACAATTACTGGTAGGATTTCAAGTATGCACCGACTTCAAAAAGTTTGAGAACCACTGATGTAAACATACCCGTAAGTATATTTTTAATTCTGACTTTATGCTTCCCTTTAACTTCCGAAAGACGTAACGATTTGTTTATATCATAAGTTTTTATTGTAATTTAATATAATATAATATAATATAATATAATATATATATATATATATATATATATATATATATATATATATATATATATATATATATGTGTGTGTGTAAATGGCCCAGACACTGAATCCAAGGATGTCAGTCTACTAGGGTGGCTAGCAAATACCCATTGCAGACAGCAACACAATCGCATTTTGTGTTTGTTCAGCACTCACAGCAACTATTCTGAGTAGACCTGAGTTAAGGTTTCGTGTTATCTAGCATGATCAAAAGTCTGTAGAAGACCAGCATACTCAAACCTTCGGTCACGATGACTTGTGACTTCATGCTAGCATAACCACCGACGGCTCCCAAATATTGTATATATATAATTAGCAAAAAAAAAAAAAAAAATCATTGTAGTTCGGTGTGACGTGTTTATGTATGAAACATCCTTTTAAAAAATAAAATAAAAAAATAAAAATAAATAAATCAATAAATAGATAAAATAAAATAAAACAAAATTCCCTGGACACTTAACGACATATTATGGTGCGTAAAGCTATCTTTCGCTGTGACTGACCAGACGATGTGCGTACATGAATGCCATCATTCGCTTTGAAATGGACACCCTGACCCTAGCTCGGCTTGACCTCTTTCCGAAGGTGACTGATATGTGGATAAAAATTAACTCTTAGGCCCCTTATCAAAATGGTCGCCCCAGCCGTTTCCATAATAATTAATTTTGCGAATGAACATGCTTATGAAGATGCGTAGATTTCAAGATTAGTTATTCCTAAATTTTCTCTTGAGGATGAAACAGGGCTTGATACTTTAACTCAATTTAATTTTAATAATTATATTGAGGGTTTCGGCTCTCGTTTTTGAAACATGAGAACTCTTATGTAGCGAAGGAAAATGTTTTTTAAAAAATAATTATATATATATATATATATATATATATATATATATATATATATATATATATATATACGACATGGTATAAAGGTTAGCAAGCTTGTCGTGTTAGATCATTTATAACTTAGTGAGTTTGATCCTGACTTGTTGCTGCAAACTTTCGGCCTTGTGCCACATCTAAGTTATGCTTAGAAAATCATTTTAAGAGGGCACCTCCGCGTGGTGTAATGGCTAGAAAGCTTATTTTGCTTGAACAATTACACTCTGTAGTGAGTTCGATCCTCACTGGGTGCCCCATACACTCGGCCTTGTGACGAAACTAAGCTATGCTTAGAAAATCATAGGATACCACGAGGCGGTGTAGTGGTTAGCAAGCTTGTCTCGACTGAACAATGAGTTCGATCCTCACTGGGTACAGTATAATTTCGACTTTGTGTCACATCTAATCTACGCTTGGAAAATAACTATATATATATATATATATATATATATATATATATATATATATATATTGCGTCTAGTATGAAACAGCCTGTCGCCTCTAAGTGTTGACTTCAATGCTCACTTTTATATTTACACACGCTCTATCTCTGATATTGAGCACTTTATCCCATAAATATAGCACAATTTATGAGTATATTTCTTCATATATATATATATATATATATATATATATATATATATATATATATATTTCCAAGCAAGAGGATAGAATCCAGGTATAACTCAATGTCCAATATATATAATATAAAATGCTGAAAGTCTAATATTCCATGGAATTTATTACATTGGAATCTCTCTCTCTCTCTCTATCTATATATATATATATATATATATATATGCAGATATCTAGAAAAATAGGAATTAACACGTTAGGTAAATAACCGGGGTTCTTTAGTATTTTTGTATTTATTTTAAATAACTGTGCTGCATACAGAAATAGAGCTTAAATTATAATTATTTTGGAAAAATATGCGAAGGAATCATATTTTTAAAAAAAATTATATATATATATATATATATATATATATATATATATATATATTTATATATATATATGTGTGTGTGTGTTGTGTGTGTGTCTGTGTGTGTGTCGCTCTCTCTCTCTGTGTGTGTGTGTGTAGATATTTCCTCTGTACGTAGATAGGTATACATCTTTCAGTTATATAAAGACATAACCTAGCCAATACACAGATATTATTTTATTTTGTTCAGTTGCTTTGCAGCCAAGCCTTTTGCGCCACACCAAACCACAAAGCAATGACTCACCTAATAATACGTCTTAGAAAAAAAAAAGCGATGGAAAGTCTCTCTAACTGAAGTATACAAAAGACAACATAAAAATGGCCTCCATCAGAAGAAATAAAAGGAGACTTAAAAAGCAGGTCTGAAGTAATAAATGAAAATATCTTCTAATGCTTGTCAATATGACTCAGAATTGCTGACGAGTTCCGTTCGAATCGAATTCACTGACCAGTTTGTAGCATTTCTTTCTCTCAGTTTTTATATTTTAACCTAATTGTCTTCATCTCCTTGTGTTTTGCTTGCAATTGGTTCAGTTACATCCGTCTGATATCTGGGGAAAAAAGGAATGCTGGGAATGCATACATTTCACAAATCCCGATCCTTCGTATTCATTGTGGCTAACAATCTATTATTCACAATATTTTTCTGCTCAAAATTCATTTCTTCTTTCGTTCGTTTTTCTATTCCGATTTTTTTCCTTTCCTTTTACAGAGTTCTTTTTTCTAACCTTTTCTTTCGATCGTATTCACCTGTCACCATTTTTTTTTTCTTAGATTTTTTCCTTCATCAATTAGGTTTCCCGCCTTTTCCTCTTCTTTTTTTTCCCGCCTTTCTCCTGGAGTTTCTTATTCTTTTTCCGGTTTGTATTTCTTTGTTTTTTCCCGTTCCCTTCTCATTCGTTTTCATCCAACCTTCTTTCTTTGACATATAACAAGATAAAAAAAAAATAAATCAAGAAACACACACTCAGCCTATAAACACAATCTGAAGGCTGTATACGAAGATGACAAGAATTCTTTCCTATATTTTATTGGATTATTGGATTGTTCAAGACTTCCCATTTTTCAAATCAATTCCAACCACATGGATCTTAGCGAGTCAAATTGAAATTCTTCAAGCATTAATGAAGAAAAAAAATATCAGAGAGATGTTCTTTGTGGTCCTAACAAAGCTGTAAGGACAGTTAGATGGCGAAAAATATCACCACAAACACAAAAAATAGATGAATAAAAGAATAAACGAATATGTGAATAAAGAAAGACGAAGAAATAAAGAACAAAAAACAAAGAAAGGAATGAACAGATCTATAGAATAAAACAGGAAAGTTTCAATATCTGTCTATATCTCTGAGATGAAGCATAAATAATTATTTGTATTATTTACATTATCCTCAAATGTTGTGAAGATGAGGATAACAGTCCGAATAATGTAAATAATGCAACTAATCATAATACCTCATCTCAGAGACATATAGACTGAAACGGTATGTATATGCCAATGAAGATGAGGATAACAGTCCGAATAATGTAAATAATGCAAGTAGCCATAATACCTCATCTCAGAGATATAGAGGCCGAAACGTTGTGAATATGGTAATGAAGATGAGGATAACAGTATGAATAATGCAAGTAATCCTAATACCTCATTTCAGTGATATAGAGGCCGAAACGTTGTGAATATGGCAATGAAGATGAGGATAACAGTCCGAATAATGTAAATAATAGAAAGTAATCATAATACCTCATCTCAGAGATAGGGAGGCCGAAACGTTGTGAATATGGCAATAAAGATGAGTTCAACAATCCGAATGTTATATATATTAGATATAGAGGCCGAACTGTCTTGATGTTGTTATTAAAATCACAACTCTTTGGGTCGAGTTTCTGGACTTAACCAACGCCTTTATGATCTGGCTAATATGTCCTTGACGAGAGTTGAATTCAAGGGAAATAACTCAGACACCTGGAAGAGTCATGGCACGTGGAACTAGAACAATTTACGAAATATAGGGTTCGGTTCCAACTTCTAATCACCTGAAGAAGGTCGGAGATTACAACGGCCGATACGTTGTGAATATGGCAATGAAAATGACGATAACAGTCTCAGTAATGTAAATAATACAAATAATAAGTGAATATAACGAATCCAATTGGAATTGGAACTCAGCTCTCCGATTAACAATTCCAAGTCTTTTCTAATTAAACCACACGCACATAGAAGCTTAGAGCACCTATAATTCGCAAGCAATACCCATCTAGTTACTGGCCAGGCTCGGCGTTGTTTAACTTCGTCGATCCTACAGTTACCAGCGTTTCTACGTGATGTGGACGTAAGCTTTATATACAATAAAAATTATGCAATAAATAATAATAGGGAATACAGAATATTAATATTAAAGATTATATAAAAAAATAGCATATTAAAAACATAATATAGAATAGAATATGGAAGAATATATGGAATAGAATATGGAATAGACTATGGAATAGAATAAAATATGGAATAGAAATGGAACATAATAGAAAATAGAATATAGAATAGAATATGGAATAGAATATGCAACATAATAGAAAATAGAATACGGAACATAATAGAAAATAGAATATAGAATAGAATAGAATATGGAATCAAATATGTAACAGAATATGGAAACAATATAGAATAGAATATCGAATAAAATGGAATTGAATATGGAAGAGAATAGAGAATAGAATCGAAGAATAGAATATGGAATACAATATAGAATAGAATATGGAATAAAATATGGAATAGAATATGGAACAGAATATAGAATAGAATATAGAATAGAATATGGAATAAAATATGGAATATTTTATGGAATAGAATAGAGAATAGAATATAGAGTAAAAAAGCAAAATACAAATATCTTATAAAATTGGTATCTTATAAAATTGTATATATATATATATATATATATATATATATATATATATATATATATGTGTGTGTGTGTGTGTGTGTGTATGTGTAAATATATTTTCTGTTTATAAGTTATTTTTATCGATTCAAATATTTAAATAATGTTCTATTTTATAATAAACATTATTAACTACATTTGGCGGCCATTTCATAACATATACTATATTTGCTTATGTTAAGATACACTTCGAGCAGAAATCTGTGGGAAATTTGTTGTGTAAAAGCAATATTCACTTATATAGATACAAATATATAAGCAAACAAACTGTATTAACTATTTTTACCTGCTTGAATGTTCTGAGAAATTTCATAGAATATATCCGTCCTCCGACAGGAATCGGACCTGCATCCTACACGGAACAGTCATATAGCCTGACGTGCTATAACATTCAGCTACAGAGGAAGCCCTGGTCAGCCAAGTCAAATTACTGTTTTTAAACAACACATTTCCCACGATTTTTCTCGAACGAACATATCGAAGTGTATTTTAACGCAAACAAATGATAACATAAATATTATGAAATGACCGGTAACTGCTGTGACTACTGTTTAATATAAACGGAGCATATATATATATATATATATATATATATATATATATATATATATATATATATATACGTCTGTCACTTTCCTTCCCGTTCGAGGGATTAGTCTCAATAGATCGCATTGTGGTTGCTGCTCTACTAAGTACGACACGCCGAGCCTGAAGTCAAGTGGCCTACGAGCGATCCCTCGTCTCACGCTCCACGGGGGGTTCGAAATTCGACGGCGACGGCAAAATCCCGCCTGTCGCGGATGTCAAAACGGGTGGCCCGTTCGCGGACGCCGCCGCGTGCAAAGCGACAACAGCCGAAGCGGATGCGCACGGCGACGACGAGCGCCACCGAAAGCGGACCACGACGACCGTGGACGCCTTCCTAGCGACGACGACCGCTATCGAAGGCTCAAGCAGAACGAAAAGAGACGCCTTTCGTAATACCGTGACGGCAGTGTTCCGCGGTTCCCGCTTAGAGGCTTTCAGCCGTTATCGCGCGGAGGCAGCGTGGCACCGCCGCTCGTTCGAGCGAGCATGCAAACCGTTGCACCGATCCCGCGGTTCATCTCATACTGGACGGGATAGCAGTGGCCACGGCCGACTTGGAACATTTGTCGTAAGAATTACTGAAAAACCATTTGATTTATTCAGATAGAAAGAGTACAGTCTAAAATCGTTTTCTGTCAGCCTCATTGTCTTTCCAACTGAACAATGGTGTGAGGAAAATGATCATTCAGTAATAGTGCCAACATTCATAATCTGGCTCCCATCTTCAAAGTGCATTCAAGAACCATCAAGAGGACGGTGAGTAAGTTTAAAATAGAGGATACAGTAGAGTGGAAATCTGGATCAGCAGGTCAAAACAGGAAGAGGGATCATCATTTCAACTTAGTGATAAAGTTATCAATTACAAAAGATCCAACTCAAATCCATAAGACTTTTGGCATGTGAGAGAGAAGTTTCAACTATGACAGTCCAAAGAGCAATGAAAAAAAAAAACTTGAAAATGAAATCGTACGTGAAACTTGTGAGGTACCTTGTTACTCTAGGAAGAAAGTTAGAAGGTTAGAGTGGGCGAAGAGCATCTTGAATAAGTTGGAAAATGATCCTGAAATAATATTTATCTATCTCTCTCTCTCTCTCTCTCTCTCTCTCTCTCTATATATATATATATATATATATATATATATATATATATATATATACACACATATATATATATATATTTGAATTTTATTTCAATCTTTCATGAGCTTCCGATCCTTAGCTATGATTTATTAATGATGAACATGTCATTTTCGTTTATGGTTGATTTCATCACGATTCTTCTGTTAAGTTTGGTGAGTAATTATAAATTCTTATTGCTCAAAGAAGAGTCCAACATCGGAGAATTCCAGTAAGATATCTTTAATCATTTCTAAGATAAAACAGTTCAAAGCTTAATCTAACAATTAGACAATTTTGCTGTTACACGATATTGGGTCAATTTCTTTTCTGTTAGGCCCGGTATATATACTTGTGGTGTGTGTGTGTGTAAATAGAGAAATGGGTTTATTTTTCGATCTAAAAAAATATGGATAAAAATACTTTATATGCTTCTAAATGATTTTTTCTTCCTTTTCTTGAGAAACGCTTTACACATATTGATAAAACAGAAGCTCGTGGCTCTTATATCGATTCTAAAAATAATTAAACACACAGACTTAGCAAGGGCGAAAAAAAAACGAGGCTTTTATCAGATGATTTGGTTAGCTTTTGTGGGCTGGGAAAAATTTGGAAAATAAATGGCAAATGAAAAAAAAAAGGTCTTCTTACAGATGGACATTGAAGACTTCAATTTTGGTTCAATGAAAACCAGAATCGGGAAAGATCTTCTGCTGGTCAATTACCATTCCAATTTCATTACGCATTCATATTTTTGACTAACATATCAATCCTTTTCACATTACTTAAGATTCAATTTTGTATGGGAGCACCAGTGAGCTTTAAACTCACTACACAACAATAGTCAACCAGACTATTATTTCACACTGAGTCACAGTAACAGTTATTTACTGAAGTTAACTTAGTTTGACACAAGGACCACAAATATGTAGTAATGATCAAACTCACTGACCATTAAACCAAGCCAAAATACAGGGTGACCATAAAGTTTGTGTGCACTTTAAAAAATTTATAACTTTATTTGTATTTGAGATATAAATAATCTGTAAAAATGTTATAAAGTTTAATGTAGAAATATTATGAAGTCTGTAGAGTCTTTTATATAGCTAGGAAGTGAAATAAACTGTACTGAAAAGGATGTGAAAATTTACACAGTTAAAGCCTATCTGCCCTTTGTGACGTCGTCCCCCGGTCGCAGCGTCGACTGTGTCGTTCGATCCCGTTCGCGGCGCCAATTGTGACGTCACGTGCTCCCCAGGCTCTGATATCCTGGTCACGGACAGCACCAGTTGTGACGTCTTTTGTCGCAGCGTCGGCTGTTCACTCCTCGCTGCTCCAAACGTGACGTTCTAACCCTTTGGTTAGATTGATACCAGCCTCGTTGTACCCAACCTGCTTCCAACGCCTGGTTACCAGGGTAACTGCACTGATCTCCGGTCTGCCTACCCACGTTGTGACTTGATCTTAGACAGACGAGATCAACAGGGCTTGGGGCCGTAATGCAAGTTGAGTCTAACGGGGGTGATATCACACAATTATGTATAATAAAAAAAAATAAAATAACAACTCACAAGGTCCAACGTATCAAGAAAAAGGTAACAAACTTTTATGTCTATTTGCTCGGTACATAGGACTATGTCTACCTCCCGACCCGTTCTGTGGATTGTGGCACAACGCTTTTACTAGGCAACTTTAAGGCTTCCAGTTGTCTGCTCTCTAAGAAATTTGTGTTTCGGCGTGTCCTTGGACGAAAGTCGAAAAAAAAAAAAAACTTATTTCTGTGGTCTGATTTTAAGTCGCTCCTCAAACCACTTGTTCTTGGTTGAAGAAGAGTCCAGAAGTGTGCGTGAATCTTGGTTAGCTATCTTGACGCGGTTTCAACACTGGGCGCTGATCTCTGCTTGTCGTTCACGGCTGATCTCTCTCGCCGTCCGCGGCGCAAACTCATTTCTGTCGGTTGGGGTCCCGCTTTTATTGACGCAGTCAAAAACTGGGGTGGGTCTGTCGGCGCCAGGGTTTTCTCTTGATAATTTTAAATACGTATCCAACCTTCTTATTTCTGGTTAGGGATTTTCCATTTTCGGTAATTCACTTTCACTCCTACTTCCTTATTGTGTCTCTGAGGGCGTATACCCGCTTCCCCGCTTCCTCGTATCGGCCCCTCACACTTACACTTCTGACAAGGGCGTCGACCGATTCTCCTCGTGCGTCACGTGACTGCTCTCGGCCAATGAGGTCCTGGTCGGGTATTTTTCCTCCTCCTTCGTGCGCCACGTGATCCCATCTAGCCAATGACTTCTTTAGTCGGGCGTGGACAATCCGTGGCTTTGTTCTGGGCGAAGAAACACCTTGCTTAAAAAAAAATAAAAATTTAAATTGCCCTTGTCATGAGCGACTGCGATGACACCTTCGGTTTTTTTTTTTTTAACACGTGGTATTTGTCAAGCAGTTTATCGCTAATTGGACACGACCTAAGAAAAGGGATTTTCAGACTGGGTGGCGTTTTTGTGAACGAATAAAAATATTTTACTTTTTCTTTCCCTCGAAGCTTGATAACAAAAATCTTCATTATCTCAAAAAAACATTTTCAGCCAACATCATCTTGTGTGACTTTTTTTTCAATTCTGGAATTGCCTGTGTTTTCGTATTAATGGTTTGTCTTCATATCCTTAGATACACTTCCCACCTGTTACCTATCATATTTTTTTCATTGTCCCTAAACTTTGTTTCTTCAACCATTTGATAACAAACTTCCATTTTTCGTGGACACGGAAGTAGGTCAGGTGTTTGACCTGATATTTTTGACATCTGTTATATGCCAGTCGAGCGTGTGTGTGCTCGCTTACGACCTGGTTTCGTATTATTTATTTTTCTCCTTTTTTTTTCTTCTGTCTTCTCTTTCTTTCTTCTAGATCGCTTGAACGTAAAGAAAGAATTATTCTCAAAACCCAAATATTTTTCAGCTCTCATATATTTATGAATATTTCTTTTCAGCTTGCTAGGTATGCATGGTGCCACACCTTGAATAAAATGGATGTAATCTGGAAATCTGATCTACCATACAACCTTAAGCAGAGATTATTTCAAGCCAGTGTAGAGGTGGTGTTAATGTATGGTAACACTGCTTGGACATAAACTAAAATCCTAAAGTCTAAGCTTGATGAAACTTACACTTGGATGCTAAGCGTTTTAACATATCTATGAAACAGCATCCAACTAAATCACAGTTCTATGGACCCATCCCTGATATTTCTACAATCTTATATGAATGCAGAATATAAAATCTTAACGCCATGGGATATTTTCCCCATTTATTATTCTTGTTCTTATAATCTTTACTTCCTATCAACTCCATTTTCATTCACATTTCATCTTAAAAGATTTAACAGTAATCCTCTACCTTGCTATCCTGGGTATGACGATAAACTACATCCGGCAGCAAGGCCTCTGATTGGGAAGTTTTGAGGAGCGTGGAACCACCTCTTAATTGCTATTGTTCTTCGGTCCACCCTGACCCGGGGTGGTAGCACCTATTAGGGTCCCACCTATGGGCAAATATTTACACCCACAACTGAATTCAAAATATTATGAAAGTATAAAAATGCATTTTTATAGTAAAAAAAAAGAAATTACCAGCAATACGTTTGACTATCTCTCGAAAAAAAATCCTCTACAAAAAATATGTCAGTGAAAGCTGATCTGAAAACTGATTTCTTATAAAGAATATATTCTATTCATACGGGCCTATCCTAAAAATCATGCAGAAATTAAATGACCCATTCAGGTGTTGATATGCCGTAAAACAAAATAAGCCAAATCAAACCAATCCAAACCAAACCCGATACGTTGAGTGGTTCTTGAGATTTGCATTGGGTGGACATTGTTATAAAATTTGAAGTATTAAAACAATTTTACATCGGCTTACATTTGTTAATCCGCTCAATTTAAATTGGTAGAAAAAGAAAACCCAACAAAATCAATTCGGAACAAAAAAACAAAAATAAAGCATTTGCAGATAATTTATATACATTAATACACATTAATTTATATACGTTAATATATGCATTAACAGCCGAAACGTTGTGAATAGAGCAATGAAGATGAGGATGAGAGTCCGAATAATGTAAATAATGCAAGTAATCATAATACCCCATTTCAGAGATATAGAGGCCGAAACGTTATGAATATGGCCATAAAGATAAGGATAACAGTCCGAATAATGTAAATAATGCAAGTAATCATAATATCTCATCTCAGTGATATAGAGGCCGAAACGTGGTGAATATGACAATGAAGATGAGGATAACAGTCCGAATAATGTAAATAATGCAAGTAATCATAATATATCATCTCAGAGATATAGAGGCCGAAACGTTGTGAATATGACAATGAAAATGAGGATAACAGTCCGAATAATGTAAATAATGCAATAATCATAATACCTCATCTCAGTGATATAGAGGCCGAAACGTGGTGAATATGGCAATGAAGATGAGGATAACAGTTCGAATAATGTAAATAATGCAAGTAATCATAATATCTCATCTCAGAGATATAGCCAGGCTCGGTAGATGGGTTGCCAGGGTGGGCTACTGGTATTGAAATGGGATTCATTTGAATTTATTGCCTTCCCATTATTGACCCAAAGTAGCTGAATGTATTTTTCAATGAATCCACAGAAGTAGCAATCAAGGAAATTTAAATGTGATTAGTGATGATCTTTCAAAACTAATCCTTATTGAGGACTCAGCTCAGAAGATATGTGGGGTGACTTAACTCTGTCTGATTCAATACTTGTAGCGTTATTTCCCGTTAGATTAGACACACAAGGACTTTGTTTTTATCGCCCAAACACTGGTGGCATTTTTATTCTTCGATAAAGTGTGTCTCATAAAATTCGTTGTGTTTTTGATTAGGCATCATTTGGTCACTCGATTTAGTTTAATATGTTAATAAATTTTATGACATACATTAGCAGGGCTGATGCTAACCTCCAGAAGATTATATTGAATCAATTGCTAGATCTGTTCGTTTGCTGTGTCAAAATTCTTGTTGTCTATGGCAAAGTTTACAGAAAGCAGACCGAGTCTTTCTAACTCTTCACTCAATTTTTTTGTCCATTTTAGAATCTCTGGATTCCACAGAAAGAAGTAAAGGTTTTGAACACGTTTCTTTCAAAATAAACAGTGGGGGCAACATCTGAGAAATGGTTACAGATAGGCTGATAGACAAGTTGCAAAGTTTTATGCTGATGGTCAAGAACTGGTCAACGGTCCGTTGCATATCCTAAATGGTGTGGGCTACAAGTGCTCAATCGTTTGAAAAGAGCAGGACACACAGTTTGTACAATCGTCTTAGCTCTTTCTATATTTTAATCATATATATATATATATATTTTTTTTGAACAATGAAAAATATTAAAAAATTAAAATCTTCAGACACACTGGGTTGTATATTAATATTCCCTCGTTTTTATTATTATTTCATTTAGATTCCTAGACTAGTTTCGGCCAACATGGCCATCATCAGAAGAAAAATAATTTTCTGCTTGATGGTAGCAGTGAACTACATAAATGAATGTCTTGATGGAGAAAATGAACTTTGGTCTGTAGTTTTCATTTGTTTTATTTTATTTTTTTAACGCGAATTTTGGCCAGTCTTTGTGTTGGTCAAACATTCACTTTTAAGTTGTTATTTAAGATAAAAGCTGGATGGAATCATGCTGCTCTTAATTCCCTTGGAATATATATATATATATATATATATATATATATATATATTGAAGTCAACACTCAGAGCCGACAAAAGGGATAATAAACAAATTAACAAAACGACTCCCGCAAAAACAACCTTTAGAATAGCCTACTCACAATGCAATATACTACCGACAATGCGCCACTGACCCATATATATAAATAGTCGAGAAAGAAACACAACGCATGTGGCCTGATGATTGCGTTTACCTTGAAATAGTCTGTCTTCTCTTCAATCTTCACTTTTATATTGGCGGTGGTTGTATTTGTGTGGTTGGTGGTAATTTTGGTAACAGTGTTGTTATTGTTACTGATACATGTTGGTGGTTATGTTTTGTTAGTTTTAGCATTCTGGTGGTTTAGTGTTCTACCATTTTCTCGTTAAGTTCTTTCCCGTTTGTGTTCAGTTTTTATTGTTGGTGTTATCCGTTTGTTTTGAACTGTGATAATAGGTATTTGTTTTCGTGTCTGCATTTTGAAATTATTCCCGATCATTGATTTAGTATTTTTTTTTTGTGTGTGTGTGGGTAATTATTGCCACTATTTCTTGCAGGCATAGTAGACATATCCTTGATATGTTATTGTATTCTCAGCGTATTTTTGGTGAGATGTATTTGTCATTTAGTTGGATATGGATAGTGTCGCGATGCTGGTGTATTGTCTGTTGGAGAGGTCGCGTGTGTATTTTCTTTCTTTGAATGATCCTTCTGTGGCGCTAATGTCATGCACTGTAGTATTGTTTGCTTTGATCTCAGCTTTGTATACTATCTTTGTTTGTAAGCAGTTCCCTTGTAGTGGGCATGTGGTTTTGTCTTAAGTTGCATTGGGGGTCTTTGTTTGTGCTATTACATGCTATTGTTTTTTGTAGCGATTTTTTATTATTTGTGTTATGTTTAGAGTGCAGCTGTCGCTAACTTTTACGTTGTTTTTGTTAAATATTTTTGCTGAAGGGTTTGTTGTAGGGGAATGATTTTTTATTTGATTGAGGAATATTCTGCCGATGTGTGTTCTGAAAGAAGTGTAAATTGATTTATATTACTTTTTCTGTTCTTCCGTTTTGGTTGTGGTGGTGTGTATCCTAGCTGTTGTGTGTATCCGCTTTCCTGTAATGCGTTGTTATATGATGTTTTTTTTTATCGTTGAAAATGTCTGTGTTGGATGAGTAGACTGATAGCCGGCGGCTGATATATTTAGGCATGTCTTTGATAATTGAGGGTGGATGGTTGGACGCGTGCATTTAATGTAAGATATTATGTATATTTCTTATATATATATATATATATATATATATATATATATAAAATATTTTTATCATATATATATATATATATATATATATATATATATATATATATATATATATTCTGTTTATACGTTATTTTTTATAGATACAGTTATTTAAGTAAATGCTGAGTTTGTAATGAATAATTTTAATATTATAATAAAGAATTTACTAAATTTATCGACCTGAATGTCCGAGAAATTTCTTAGAAAATGTCTCCTCCGGAACCGTCATTTCGCCTGACATGCCATACCATTTAGCTACAAAGGAAGCATCCGATTAGCCAATTCAAATTACTTTTTTTAAACGAGCAAATTTACTACAGTCTTTTTCGAACAAGCATGCCTAATCGAAGCGTATCTTAACGAAAAGAAATGACAACATGAAATGAACTAAGTCCAGCAATTATTTCAATATATTCTCTGTTACGTATAAATAATGTATACACAGAAAATATATTAAAATCACTGTCGGACCATTTCATAATAAATACACACACACACACACACACACACACACACACACACATATATATATATATAAATGCATGTTTCTATAAATAATATTGATCATATTGTCTGATAAGCTTAATAACATTATCATTGAAAGACGAAAGGAAATCACCATATTGATACATGTTTAAATACAATCTAAACTTCCGGCTTACATAAACCATTATCAAAGATGACAATTATTTTTCAATATATCAACCAATACACGGACGAAACAATAATGATAGTCTGTTTTTGTTGCAACAAAAATTTCAAAGCAACGACAAATACGTGTATACGAGAGGCGGAAAAAATATATATATATATATATATATATATATATATATATATATATATATATGCTTAAACATATATATATATATTTCCCATAATTAATACTTCTCGTTTTCACTCTCGTGTTGTCATGTGTGTGTATGTATATATATATTTATGTAGAGAGAGAGATTTGAGAATCTTTTCGTTGGCAGGAGGAAACGTTATTTGATGGATTTTCTTTGTTATCTGAATCTCAAGCAGCTGATCATTTTGCTTGCTGCACCAAGCAGGACCCTTACACGATTGGATGCTAAGCAAAGGCCAAACATTTTCCTCTCAAATGGGACAATGGCGGTGTATAACGCTCATGAAAAGAACTTCTATAAATAAATTCAATCTGCATATCTTTCAGTTTTCCCATCTCAGTCCGCAGACAATAATTGTGTATTCAGTTCAGTGAGGCCTGTTTCAGTCGAGTCAGGTGGATCTATCTATCTATCTATCTATCTATCTATCTATCTATCTATCTATCTATTGTAGATTATCCATATCTATCTATCTATCTATCTATCTATCTATCTATCTATCTATCTATCTATCTATCTATCTATCTCATTCTGTTCAGGATCTATCTATCTATCTATCTATCTATCTATCTCATTCTGTTCAGGATCTATCTATCTATCTATCTATCTATCTATCTATCTATCTATCTATCTATCTATCTATCTCATTCTGTTCAGGATCTATCTATCTATCTATCTATCTATCTATCTATCTATCTCATTCTGTTCAGGATCTATCTATCTATCTATCTATCTATCTATCTATCTATCTATCTATCTATCTAAGTCCTTGCGTTCTTTTTCGTTATTTAAGCCTTTTCACATCTTACTACTTAATTATCTGTCCATACATCTCAGTGCATTAATCTTTGTGAACATCTAGCCATTGATTTCTTATCGCCTCGCATCTCTCTCTCTCTCTCTCTCTCTCTCTGTGCCCGTCCGCATTAGTCTGACTCCCAATATCACGCTGTTCTAATAGACGTTGGGTGACGCGGCAAAAGGATGTTGTCGCTTCGTCTAGGTTAAGAAATAATTCCAACTATCTTTCGCCATAAGAAATGTTATAATTAAGTGTTTGCAAAATATGTAATCATACTTATTATAAAACCCAGGTTGTGTGTGTGTGTGTGTGTCTGTACGTTTATATATTAGATCGGATTTCCTACATTTTTCAACCGATTTCAACAAAACTTCACAGGACTACGTAAAATTACCTTGCGGTGGTTCTGACAGCGCCCAAAATTGAAAAAAACGCAATTGTTTTTGCACGAAATCAACGATTAAGGCATCGTGAGAATGAGAGGTGTACAACTCATATCGAGTTATACTTATTATAAAACCCAGGTTGTTTGTATTTGTATGTGTGTGTGTGTGTGTGTGTGTGTGTGTTCGTTTATATATGGGATCGGATTTCCTACATTTTCTTTTTGGCAGGTAGTGTTCCTTATTGTCTTGCACACTTTTTTCTTTATTTTTACATTCAGAATGCTTTAAAAATTCCATTTACAAGACAATTGTTTATAATAAAATTCTATTCAATCGGTAGACTCATAACGATTGAAAACAATGTTTTTGTTTGAGTTTGACCAATTCGTAAAAAAAAAAACTTATTAAGACATGCGTGTCCGTCAACCTTAAACAATAATCTTTGTCAATTTTATTTTTCAGTCTTTATGATGGTCGATACTTGATCTATCTCTTACTGTTATATCCCCGGACAACGCCGGGCTCTACTGCTAGTATGCAATAAAAAGATAATATTTTATGCCAAATATCTGATGCGTTCTCCCTCCTTTAGCCGTTCAGCATGTTTCAAACTTTCAGCGTACTGGGTGGGATGGATAAATTGTCGTCTAAATGGGGGGGGGGAAATGAAAATGAAACTGACCTCGTTTTAACAGATATGCAGGCTGCGATGGATAAATTGTCGTCTAAATGAGGCCAAAATGAAAATAACAGTTTTAAGATATATTTATCAAAATTACACAAAAGTATCTTGAAACATTAAAGAGTAGATTTCTTCAATAAAATCGCCATTGGGTTCAACCGTTTCCTCCAGACGGCTTCGAAATCTCCTTCAAAAATTCTGGCCGGTCTCCTTGTTTAAGTTGCTGAATACTGCCATAATCCTTGCCTTCAGTCTGTCTTTGGTGTTAGAATTTTGTTGGACTCTCGCTCAATTTCACCCAACACATAATAATAAAGGGGGTTGCAGACTGGCGTTTTAGGTGGCCAGATGTAAGGAAAGATGTGGTTGCAAAAATATCTGACAGCCATGACTGGGTTCTCCTGATTTTGTGGCATGATGCAGAGTACTGTTGTTAGACATAAGGTCTTCCAACAGCGCCCTCTCTTGACCCAAGCCAGCACTACCTCCTCAAATCACTTGATGAAGGCCTCCGCGCTGAGTCTGAGGCCCTGTGGGAAGATGAATGGGAGTATAATTTCGCCATCACTAGTGATCACTCCAAACACCTTCATAATCACCATTAGACACATCAAACTCTTTCCGAATCCTCTGCACTGTCTTCAGATTGAACACCAAAATCATAATTGTATTAGAGCTTCCGGTGCGAATGCCAAAAAGTACAGCATGTTGTTTCCAAATTTCTGGCGGTATGAATTCCAAATTGGTGCTCTCTTTTCACGGACGGCACCCAACTGACCCTACAATATTGTGGAGTTGACAAAATCAAAACCTAACAACGTGCATGCGCATAATCAAAAAATATAAAGTGGCGAAAATTAACCCGTCCCACCCTGTATAAGACAGCGGGATGTAGCCAACGGAATCTTGTCTACTTCACCAACAGCACATGGTTCTTGATAATGACTGAGTTGGTCGAAAGTACTTGAAGAAAAACAACAGATCAAACCTGAACATTGGACAATTCCCAATGTCGATCATGATATGCAAATTCGAAAATATTTTACCGTGGCCTCCCCCACTGAGACGGGATGTGATACAAGGTCCGGTTTAACGTGGGGAACTCGAGCGCATACATTCGGGCCAAGAACAGAAATTTCACGAGCCCCTGCAACCGTCAATTGCTCTGGCCTCGGTGCGAGCACTGATCCCTCTCTTTAGTGCTATGAAAGGGTGCAGCCTCGGCTATCTGTTTCCCAGGGCTGGGCACCTCACCGTGTGATTTTCTTCAGTTTGCGTCTCTGTCCCCCGACGGAGCCGCAACTGAGTCGCACTCTGTCCGTCTGTTCGAAACGCAACTGAGAGATGATAAAAATCTACCCGTCACACCAGGTAAGTATAGATATTTACCCTGGCTCCCCACTGAGACAGGATGTGACACAAGGTCGGGTTTAATGTGGGGACCCGAGCGCGTACACCCGGGCCAAGGAGGAAATTTTCCTGAGCTTTGGCAACCGTTGGTCGCGTTGTACTCAGTGCGAGCACCGATTCCTCTTTTTATTGATATTTTATGTCCGGGAGAATTACATTCCAACGTACCATAATATTACAGATTAACTAGTCTTAAAAATCTTATTTCTACAGCAATCGCAGGGTCTGCACTGTCCCAAGACATGGTGGTAACTGATGGTATCTGAAAAGAAATATCAGACAATAGCTAGATGAAGACCCAGTGCCATTCGTTTAAAGTTACTAGCACAACACAGTTAATAATTTAAAATATGGGAGGTATTATATAATAATTTTTGTGTAATGGAAATTCCAAATGCTTGAAAATTTTGTCCATATCATAGTAGCTGCGTGTTTATGAAAAATTATTTTTGGCTGACTGACACGTTCACCTCGAAGCGACGTTCATCCAGATTTGTCTTCCTTGGTTTAGTTTCTTTTTTTTATGTTTTACGGCATATCAACCTCAATGGGTTATTTAATACCGATAGAGTCTGTCTATATTTCTGAGATGAGGTATTATGTACATTATTTACATTATTCGGACTATTGTCCTCATCTTTGTCGCCATATTTATTACAACATTTCGGCCGTTGTACGCTCCGGCCTTTTTCAAGTGGTTGGAATGTCGAACTGAACCCTTTATTTCGCTCACTGGGGTAGACTGTTCTAGTTCCACGTGTTTAATGGGTGTCAGTTATCTCCTGTTAATTTCCCTCTGAAAGTTCTCCACTGCCTTAACTGGGTATTGAACTCACACTCTTTGGGTCCTGTCACTGGATCTAACCAACGCCTTTATCCACTGTGCCATGTGTCCTCAATGTTTTACGGCGTATCAACCTCAATTGGTTATTTAATGCCGACAAGATTTTTTTATTATCTATCTATGTTGGTAATATTTTTTCAAAACTGTTTTACTGGTTATTCCCCTTTCCTCAAAAATGCATTGCTGGTATTAAAACCTATTGTTATACTTTCATAATGTTTTGACCCCAGTTTGGGGTTAACTATTTGCCCATAGCTGTGACCCTAACAGGTGCTACCACCCCGGGTCAGGGTGGACCTGGGAATACCAGCAATTAAGAAAGTGGTTCTACGCTCCTCAAAACCTCCTGAACAGAGGCCTTGCTGTTGGACGTAGTTTATCGTCTTACCCAGGACGTCTCATTTGGGGGTGGGGAGTTCTTACTGTTTTGCAGATGTGCAGTCGGTGTATTCTGAAACCCTTGCTGAAACGGCTGGCTTCTGTCTGAAAAGAATGATCAGCCATTAGCTAGATGAAAACCCAGTGCCATTTGTTTAAAGTTACTAGCAGAACACAGTTAATTGTTTAAAATATGGGAGGTATTTCTGCCGTACATTTTATAATAGTTTCAGTTTAATGGAAAATCCAAATGCTTGAAAATTCTGTCCACTTCATAGTATCTGCATGTTTATTAAAAATTATTTTTTCCTGCCTGACACGTTCACCTCGAAGCGACACTTCATCCACATTTGTCCGCTTTTACTTTTTTCCAATATTCTTTGAAAGAACGAAAAAGTTACATGTCGTGTTTGCCATTTTTCAGACATCCATCTTGTCCTCCTTGATTTATAAGAACTTTTTATTAATTAATGTTCTCTTGAGCAGACATATAAATCAAGTATAATTTTCATTTTAGAGATAAAGATAAAATCTAATCTTCTTATAAATGTTGTCATATCAACAAATGCACACGCCATAAATCATTCTGCAAGAAGATATGAAAGAGGTAGAGGAAGAGAGAGTAAGACGGAGAGAGAGAAAAATGGGAGAGAGAGAGAGAGAAAGGGGAAGAGAGATAAATAGGGAGAGAGAAAAAGA